>OMPJ01001788.1:11526-42530 GCA_900312935.1 Carapus acus
GGGGAGGGGGGATCGGGGCGATACACTCGAAAGTGAAATCTGTGGACATTTGTAACACCGCTCTGCTGTCATTATCCAATGAGCTAAATTGTGCTTTTCTTTGATCACGATTGCTCTTATCATATTGCATTGCATTTTTTAACGCGCGAATATGAAAACCCGCGCAAAAAAACTCAATTTACCATGACAAGAGGACACGCGCGCAGCTGTTTCAGGGCTTTACCACAGAAGTTAGTCTTGCTGCTGCGTTAAAGTACTACGGGAATTTAAATTGAGGCATTCAATTAATGTTAACATCCGGCGCCATTAATTTACAAATGATGGTGCAAAGTGATGGCGGGGCGAGCGAACTCAAGTGTAGGATATACACTCAATAACTCAAATCTATAACGCAGTATAAAATCCATGATTTTAAGTGCATGTCCCATGGCGTTTTAAAACGTGAGAACACGACAGATTCCCATCAACATGAAGGCTTTGAACGCTCCAAGAACGCTGACCAACCAGAGGTCGCAATGAAACAGCCCATCGTCAACAGGAAGTGGAGGAAGCGTCCTTAGAGATGTACAATAATGAAGTCCCTCTCGATACACGCTGTTGTCCTCATGTAACCGAACACTGACCGATGTTGCGCAGATGCTTGTAAGAAAACAATCAAAGCCAAACAAGGTAAATGAACGAAAGCTGTAGATATCAGATAGTAATTTCCTTTCTGAGCTAAAGCCCCGTGGCGCGCAGCTAGTGTTGTTAGCGCATATGCTACCTGTTAACACTGCTTCATATGTACTCCTTTTAACTGGAATTGTTGGCCTTAATATCACGATCGTATTTCATGGTTGTGTAAATTGTTTCTTTAAAGGATTTTTACGACTACCCTGTTTGTCTAGTTTTTAATAGGGTTTCAAACACTGGTCTGATAAACTTTGAGTGGAAGAGGCATGTGTTAATCCTATCATCCGAGAATGTACACGGGACGGAAATTGTTCCCGATCCTAAGTTTGCAGTTATGTTACAGAGTGGCAGTTGGAGTTCAGTTGTTCTGTCAGTGCTCTGAATTCTAATTTCGTTTGTCTTTCGGTCATAGAGGTAATGTTTATCTGTTCGCGATTGTTCCCCACAGCAACCATGAGTGCAGCAGCGTTTGTAGGAGACCAGCTGATCCTTCAAGAGGATTACGATGAAAACTATATACCCTCTGAGGAAGGTAAACTAGGCGTAACAACTGATACGAATGTGTAATGCAGTTATCGGTCGCGGGGTGTCAATCGGGAATGTAAAAGACTTGCCTCACAATGCTTTTATTATCAATTAAATTCACAAATTTAACAAACTGAAGAGATCATCAGTGTGGATGAAGAAGAGGGCAACATCTCTAATTGCTTGGTCAAGCCTTGCAAAGACATTCATCTGCTAAAAAGAATGACAATTTACTACATAATACTTAAAGTTACATGCAATGCTGCTATCACAGTGCGTTGTTCAATACTGTTATATTGATATTCCTATCACATCTCTTGTTTTTATCAGAGATCCATGATTATGCAAGAGAAATTGGAATTGATCCCAAGAATGAGCCAGAGCTCCTGTGGTTGGCCAAGGAGGGCATGGTTACCCCACTGCCAGCTGAGTGGAAGCCTTGGTAAGGAGACTTAATCACTCAGAACTCTTAACAACATGTATACTGATGATGAGGCAGGTAGTGCAGTGAGTATTGCTAACATCTGTGATTGAATGCATGTATTAAAGTTGGGTTTGGTATATGCAAACTGTGTCAACTTGAAATTTCAAACTGCGGCGCCTGGGTTGGATTATGCGGTGAGTGTGTGTGTTTGACAGTTTTGTGAGGAGAGGGTCTGTTTTGAACACCTGAGGACATAGCTGCATAGCAACAGGCACTGAAAATCTCCAAGGAGATCTGAGCTGCACTGGAAGATCAAGTGCACAGTGTCTGTTATAGATATTGGAAAGAGGCAACGTGTGAGCCAAGATCTCTGCAAGAAATCCCTGTAACTAGAGGGAGGTTTCTGCCACCGGAGAGGTGTGGTCTGTGGCTGATGAGTTATGGTCTGTGGCTGAACGAGAATAATCTACAAGCATTTATGAATTATCTATTGAAGTACTTGTATCACAGTCAATGCTTAAGTGTGTCTTACGAACGGAGATCACAAGTAATCACAGATTTTATGATTGCTACATCAAGGACGGAAAGTAAAATGGTAATACCCAATCTGTAAAACTCACCTGTCTCTCACTATCACCAGTTTAACTACCACTGGCTTCTTTTCCCCTGTTTCGACCTTGTTGGGGGCTGTTGCAATATTTGTCTTTCGTCTCCCCCTCTCATCCCTTTTTTCTCCTTCACAGCCAGGATGTGACGGGCGACATCTACTACTTTAACTTCTCCACCGGCCAGTCCACGTGGGACCACCCCTGTGACGTGCATTACCGCAGCGTGGTCGCTCAGGAGCGTGAGCGCCTTCAGCTCGCCGCTAATGTGGGAGGCACAAATGGGAAGAGGGACAAAGAAAAGAAACCGAAGAAAGAAAAGAAGGAAAAGAAGGAAAAGAAGAAGAAAGAAAACTCCAAGAGCCTCAATGTTGTTATATTTGCAAAGTTTGAAATCCCACATTTGGTCGCTGTTATGACGTCAGTTTAGTTTCTCTGTGCTGCCCAGTGTGTGTTTATTCAGGGGCTTTTTTTCCTTTCTGTCCAGACAATGGCTTCCCCTTTAGGTCCCTTATCGTCCCCGCTGAGCACTTTGGCTCCCCTTAGAGGAGTAGATGTCACTGGCTCCATCCCTGGATCAGCACCTGCACTGCGAGGGTCCATCGGCGGGTCTGGGGGGCTGGAACCTTTGAAGACTTCCCTCTCCCTTGGAGTAAGATTGCTTGCATGTGCTTACATCACCTCGATAATCATCATTGCGGCAGTGTTCTCAGGAAATTTTCAGAAATATCACCCACCATCCGCAAAGAACAGCAATGGTTTCCTTTTTGTCAGGGCCGTCAAAGCAGTGGAGCGTCTAGCGTTCTAGGCAGACGGCAGGAGGAGAGGGTGTCTCTTGCTCTGCCCGGTTTTGAGGATGATAATGACAATGGTGATGACAGGCTCTCGGAGAATGAGGTACTTTCATTATGGTGAAAAGGAAATTCAACTGTTTTAGGCTGTTGCAGTGTGCTGCCTGTACTTTGAGCAAACCTGACTGAGGCTTCGTTGCAGCTGAATGTCAGATCATCTACACTGTTCAAGAATGTCCACCTAGATCTAGACGCCTGCACAGGAGGCTTGCAGTATGAGGTAACCACTTAATCCACCTCATATAAAATGTGTCAACCACATAATTAAAGAAAAGTATTTTACAGTAATATGTATGCTCAAGGAATCTCATCATGTATTTATTTGGTAAATCTGTGCATTTAGGATATTTATTTATGTAAATTACATAGATACTGTATGTACAGTTTCTTGGTACTTGCGTACATTCTACTGTTATTTTTCTCACATTCTACTTTCAACTTATTTGTAATCATTACATTAGACATCATAGCAATGGCCACCCATCACTCAGTATTATTTGACAGGCATGATTTTGTGGGTACGCCTGAAGCTTTTTACAATAAATACACTATTACTTGCATGATTTTGTGGTTATACCCGAAGCTTTTTACACTGTTAATTCATTGTGTGTGTTTGTGTGCGTGTGTGCGTGTGTGCGTGCGTGCGTGCATGCGTGTGTATGCGTGCGTGTGTGCATGGGTTCACATGTGTGCATGCTTGTGTGTCCTGTGTAGGACAGTGAAGCCAGTGGTGGAGCTCCAGCTGAGGAGAGAACTGAGCCAGAACTGCAGGATTTGGGATTTTCCCTAGACCACAGTGCTGAGCCACCTTCTCATCAGGTGCCCAGTCAGACCAATGTGCAAAGACATGCACACACACACACATGCACGTGAGCGCGCGCCATTCATCGCACCCCACACACACCAGACACTCACTGTGTGTCGGTCTTGCCTAGCCCGCTTATCCTTTGGTTTTGCAATATAGTTTACATTTTTTAGACGAATCATCCTCTCGTTTGTTTTGTTTTGTTGTGTAACACAAGCCGAACTTGAATGTGCACTTCGTGGTTGTGTCTGTACTCTATCTAAATGTAGACTGTGGTCACGTCTCTAACATTACTGACTTTGGCCTTGCCTTGATTTTGCATGCAATTAATCTAACAAGATTTTCACCCTTCCCTCTTATCTTTTTGTCAATCGTTTATTCCCTTGTCCGTGTACCCCCTTTTTTTTTCTCTTGTCTGTGCACACCTCCCTTTGTGCCTCTGTTTGGGATGGATGGACTTCTCTGCCTATTTCCCTTCAAATAGGACTCTTTCAGGGACGGCCACCTCTGCCTTTCTCCTCAGACAGGAAGCAGAAACAGTGACAGCGAAGAGGCTGTAGGTCCCATCACCCCCGAACTCTTATCTGCTGATTTCCAAGGACGAAGGGCAGAAGGGGGGATGGAGGAGATGGAGGAGGATCTCAATGACGTAGAAGACTGTGCTAAAGAGGAGGAGCCTGCAGTGGATGAAGTAGGGCCAGAAGAGGGGAAAGCAGAGGGCAACAATGAAGAGGCAGAAGATCAGGTAGCTGTTGAGAACACCTCAAAAACTATGAGGGTAGAGCAGGAAGAGGAATCAGGAAGAGGAGGACAGGTTGTGGAAATTGAGGACGCAGCTAGTAAAGGGGAGGAAGGGGAGGAACAGGAGCGAGGGAGTGTACAGGGCAGTGAGAGAGAGGAGAAGAAAGAGAGCATCAGGGCAGAGGTGAGATATATAGAGGAAGAAAATGGGAAAGAGGGAGTGAGAGAAAACACAGACAAACTACTTAGACAAGAGAGTGTGGAAGGAGATGAGAGTAGACAGGATGACGGTGACAAAGTTGAAAGTTTGGGGAAACACCTCGATGATCTACCGAAAGGCAAAGGAGATGAAGAGCAGAATGAAGAGGCTGTGGGGGGCTGCACAGGTGAGGGAGATGTTGGCTACGAGGTGCAGGAGTGTGGGGAAAGCTTTGAAAAATTCAATGACGAAGAAGAGGGAGAAAAAAAATCGGATATTGCGAGTTGCGACAGACATAAACCAAGTGAGACAGGAGTGGACAAAGTTGAGGTAGGACAGGAGATATCAGAGGCACTGGCGAGTGCACTTGTCAAAGAGAAGAAGCTCGGTGTTGAGGAAAAGGAGGCAGGCCAGCATATGAACAACGTCAGGGCGCCGGAAAATGACATGGAGATGGACATGGAGAGTGAAGAGCATTTGGAGAGATGCTCCTTGAGCCAGAAGCAACTGACAGAGAATGATGAGGAAATGTTGGAGAAGTGTGTGTGGAGCGAAGAAGTCGAAGTGAAGGGAGAGGAGATGGAGGAAGGGGAGCACGAATCAAACATCCAAACAATGCAAGCAGGCAGGGATGAGCAAGCTGAGATTCTTGAGATGGGAACCGCTTTCGCCGAGTCGGCCGAACTCGGCCTGGAGAAGACTACGCTGAGCGACTTAAAAACGCACAAACAGAAACGGGAAACTTGTTTTGCTAGCGAGATGACAAGCACGACCAAAAAATCCTCCCTTCCTGCAGAGGTAGGGTCTGGTGTTGCCTCTGTGCGTGCCTCTTGCTTTCACCTGTTGCAAATGCCACCTTGCTTCGCTTCTGCTGCTTCAGACGCGTATGGGTGCACCCGCACACCCATGCTGAAAGTCTTCAATCCACTGCTCCAGGGGCTAACACTTTGCCGATGCTGGTCAGATTAATCTTGCATATTGAAGTCAATTCAGAAAAAAAAATCCAATCCAAAAATGTTGACCCCATGGTCTTATCAGCAGATTGGATCCCTAGAGAACTGGATTAAAAACCAATCTGGCTCACCCCTTTGTTTTATCTGTGCAGGCACATCTTAATATGTCTGCTTATAGCTCCAGGGTTGATTTAAGACAACAGCTTCTTTCCTCTTGCTCCATGTGCATGCTTCTTTACATTTCTGCTTTGTGCTGGCTTTGATTACTACGTCCTGGCCTGTCTAATGTGGTGTTGCTGTGTTGTTCATGCAAGCCCTGCTTTAAATGTGAACAGTCTCTTGTCCAGTCTGTGGAGGTGCTGAGCCTCTGTGCACTTGTGAGACACTTGTGTTTCTGTGCATACGTCTCAAAATAGCAGTTACCTTTTGAATGACTAGCTTTCCGGGTTTCTGCAGGAGTCTGCAATCAGTGAGCGCATGGATGAACATTCCTTCTGTATGGACTTCAAGGTATTATAGGAGTAATCACACATGCCTACACAAATTCAGAGTGTTTGATAGCAAGACAGTCAGCGTTTGGTCTAATATCTCATCACTGTTGCATTTTGGACTTGTTTTTATCCAATCTTCCAGCTGTCAGAGAGGGTTTTGGACATAAATGACCTACATGCTGTTTGTCCATCGGGGGAAAACAATACGCCAGAATTGGAAGAGAAGAAGAACAAAGCCAGGACAAAAACAAAGAGGCCCATACCCACAGAGAGGTCTGTTGATCCTGAGCCGCTGATAACAACACAATGGATTTTCCTAAACCTAGACAAGTCTGGACAATATAGTAATATAATAATGTATAATGTTACTGTCGCAGATGGGATAACATAGTCTATAGGATATTTTTGTGACTGCCTCATAGCTGAGATCACAACTTAAATATGATGTGTCAATGTGTTGCATCAAAATAGTCAAATGCATTGATTAATCAAGTGAATCACTGGACTCATGCCAGTGTTTTTGTTGAGGCATCACCGAGGGTTTCAAATATCCCTAAAATGTTCCCTCACTGCCATGTCTCTAGGCATCTGCAGTCTCCAGCAAAACAAAACTCTGCTCCCAAAGTTGAACGACTCGTCCTTCATCAGTCCAGTCCCTCGCTGTCCATCTCTAGTCCTTGTCCATCGGATGAAGATGTAGGACTCTCTTCAAAACTGGGCAGCCGCACTATACCTCCACAGAGGCCTGTAACCTCTAGGGGCCGACAGGCTCAAGTGTCCAACGGCCCCGACAGGGACACCAACTCTCTATCAAGAGATCGACAGAGCCCTCTAGAAAGGCAGCTAAGCTTATCGACTGCGAGAGAAATGGGGAAGAGAGACGAAGAGCAGCGAGAGGACAAACTAAGAGGGGACGCAGGAAAAAATGGGAAGGACAGTGAGCAGAGAAGCAATCAGATGGAGCTGGAGAGGAAAAAGACAGAACGAGAGGTGGAGGAGGAGAGGGAACGCATGGTAAGAGAGAAGGAGAGGCGAATTTGTCTGGTTCGTGAGGACCTGAGGAGAGCAGAAGAGGAGGAGGAGAAGAAGTTGAAGGAGGAGAGCGAGCAAAGAATGAGGTTCGAGTCAAGGCTGGTGGATCAGCTGAAACTTTAACATCCACTCTGCACTGTCGAATGTTCTTGTGTTCTCCACATTGACCCACATGAATCTGTACATCCACTCTGTGTGCATGTGCGCGTGTGTGTGTTCCTCTCCAGGGATCTTGAACAGAATCTCCAGTCCAAGAGAAGAGATGAGGAGGCCAAGCTGAATGAGGATTCAAACAGAAGTCTGCAGCAATTGCGGGAGACGTCGCGAAAAGAGCAAGAGAGCCAGCGGCAAAAGCTGAGGTCCAGCGACACACACAAACAGCCACACACAGGGATGCACTACACGTTGAGGATTAGCCTTGGCTTTCTGTGACTTGCTGAACAGCGGCGGCTGTCCAGCCTAAAAACCACTGACCGACGGTTCTCCAGCTTTTGGTTTTCGGATGGCACCATTCAGTCACACCTGAGTGCTCACAACTGTGATTGTGCTTTCCTGGCAGCGAGGAGGTCGAGGCCACTATGAAGGAGCTGCGTCTCACAATGGAGAGGGAACAAGCAGCAGAGCGCGACAGGTTGGAGAGTCAGAGGAGGCGAGACATTGAGCGCCTGCAAGCGGAGTCGGCAGGGCAGCTTGAAGAAGAGCGGAGGAGGCTCTTTGAGGAGAGGGAGGAGAAACTGAACTCCCTGAAACTAGAGGTGACGGTCAGCCCTGAGCTTGCATAATTTCTGCTGCAAAACCAGTTTTGTAATTGAACAGACTGGAGCCGAAAATGCTGAAATGATACAGGGATAATCTTACTGTTATTATTATTACTGTTATTGTTATTGTTATTATTATTATTATTATTATTATTATTATTATTATTACTATTACTCCAGTTTTAGAAAACTGGGGTCTGCCAGAATTCAGAATAATGTTCTTTTTGTGTGTTGATTTCCATGTGCTTTGGAATGAAGGCTATAACCACTGAAAGGAGAAGGGAGCTGCTGAGCCCACGACCTGAACAGCAGCTGGTGGAGTATCATCGAGAGGTTAGGGGACACACGCACAGACTTGGATGGATATTGCAGCGCCAGTCGTGTTTGACCAGGTGATATCGAACAGCTCTTCAGACTGTTTCATCAGTTCCCCTCTTATCCAGCTTGGTGACGTCCTCCAGGAAGTGCGGGAGGAGGTGCAGCGAGACCACGACAGGAAATTAGAACAGCTGAAGGACGACCACAGGAGAGAGCTCATAACTATCAGGGAGAAACATCTAGACGAGGTGAGAGAGCTGTCGTATTACTTTGTAGATGTGCAATATGTGATTTTGAGGCGCTGTGGGGCTCAGGAGTTTGGCTTCCACTGTGGTAAGGCTGTGAACCTCCCAACGGCTCCTTAATTGTCTCATGGATCCAGTCTTCCTCAAAGCCCAGTGGCACACATACATATACACCCGTTTTAATGGATGTAAATTATCATGTCCCACTGAATATTTTCTGACCCCATCCCTACTCGAAGATGTTGTTGTTATTTCTTTTTGCACCGTTGAGTGATTTGCACATTTCCGTTAGCATTGCCACTTTCATTTCATCGCATATCCGCTGAGCATGTGACTAATGAATTTCTTGGATCATGAAAAATGAAAGAGGCTGTTTCTCAGCTGCATTTAATAGAGAGTTGAGTTAAATGGTTGATTCAAGCTGTGACTTGAAAAGATTATCTGCAATCTGAGTCATTATTTATTAGGCTTACATCTCCAGATGTGCACTGACATACAGTGTAAACAGCATACTGTCCATCTGTGCTCCCCTTGTATTTACATTTGTGCCATTTCAAATGATTTTGGACAACATGTTTAAAACAGGACTGCACTGCTCTCTGCGATTGCGTTTCAGGAGACCGCACAGAGGGACCGCATGTTGTCTTCTTTGTACGAGGAGAGGGATCGTCTCCAGGCCTCGCACAGTGAGCAGATCGCAGAACTCCACTCCAAGCTGGACGCACAGTTGGAGAGGACGCGGCAAACCTACCTGCGAAAGGTGAGAGGGGACCGGCAGCCTTGGCTGTGCAGTGCAGTAAACACCTTTCCTGCCTCTAATCCTCTATGTCCCGAAGGACTCTGTATTGATAAGGACCTCACGATTCATTTCTTAAGCTTTCCAATCAATCAATTATCGATTGTATATTGATTTTAAATTCAGTAAGAACTAGAAATACATAAGTGATAAATAGATTCCTGTTGGCAATTTTGAATTATTTATTTTTCATGCCAGTAATAACACTTGTAGTATGTTACTTACTTCACAGTACCTTTGAGCAATAAAACATCTGAAAATAAAACATTAGCAGGCAGCATCAGAACAGCTCATTTGTGCATGTGTAGTATAAAAGGAGAAAACTTGAGAGGAAAAAGTTAAGTGCATGTAACTAAAATAAATATATTCCTTCTCGCACAATGGTATACCTCACTGTCATGTGTTTTCGAGTCGGTATTATATAGCGTGGTTCGAGAGTCTGTAACATCTTCTGAAAACCTTGAATTTCTATGACTCTGTAGGGTCGAAGGTCTTTGCAAATAAAGACAGACATGGACTCTGTGACCGTTTGAGCATGGACAAGGCTTGGTGGTAGTTGGGAGACAAAAGCTTTTGTCGAGTTGGGTCTGTTTGGGATCAACACTTTCACTTTTTGTGAAAGTGAAAGCCAATGCTCTTTTGGTTGTTGATCGTCGTGTTACTCTTGCACTTAAATTCTGCCCGGCACACGTTACACACTACTTCACTCTTAACTTGTCCGTGGGCTCCGGGTTTATATGGGAATTGAAAGTGAGTCCGAATAGCTGATCCTTTTCCTCCGCTTGTAGTTTTGTTATTGTTTGGGCACCGGCAACTTCGGTCCTTAAAAAGCAATTCACAAGATGGTTGGTACAGTGTCCCCACTGGCCAGAAGGCTAATCAATTCAGAGGAATACCTGAATCGATATCGAATCAAGGGGGGGATCATTTCAATGCATCGATTATTCAATATTTTTACCAACCCACCCTCTTATCCATCTTGACTGTATTTGTCAGGAGTCTGAGCTGCAGGACCTGGCGGATAAGCTGGAACTCAGGGCCAACGAGCTGAAGAACCAGGAGGTCTTGCTGGTGACTAAGGTCCTCCATCACTTGTTACACATCTCAGGAACTCTTGAGTGATGCAACATCAACCTTGTTGATTGACTCTTGTTACAGGCAGAAGATTTGAAGAGACGGAGGAAGAATCTTGAGGATGAAATAGAAGACGTGGACAGACAGTTGGAGGTAACTCTCCCATTTTATTTTGCAGAATGAACAAACGGGATGAAATGAGTTGATCCGTCCCCTCTGTCTGCAATTTTTCATCTTCGCACTCAGGCTTTACCCCGGCTGACCCGTGAGCGAGACCAGCTGAGAGGAGAGGTGGAGAGGTTGCGACAGGACAGCGATGCAGCTAGAGAGCTTGCGCAGAGAGCAAATGAGGAGAAACGCGATGCCCAGCAGGAGGTGGAGAAGCTGAGGCAGGAGCGAGACAAAGCCATTGAGGAGAGCAGGAGAGCAAACAAGAGCAAGGAACAGCTGGAGTGCAGGGTGTCACTGCTGCAAGAAAGATGTGACAGTTTCGGTCACCACATCAGGTAAAGAACTCCAACACGGCAACCCTGTGCATCCTTTGCACAAACTTGAAAATGTATTCCTCATTCCTGTCTACTGTTTTTGTAGTGAACAGGGGCAATATGATGGTAAATCTCCCAGGTCAGAGTTCAAACTGGAGGAGAAGAGGGAAAAGACAGAGGCAACTACATCTGCCAGCGAAAGGAGGGACTCACCACTGCTCGCAGATGACCTTGATGACCGTCCTCTCTCCCCTGCACCGAATAGCCAGTGCAGCTTGGATGAGTGATTACATATTTTTAAAGATTTGTTTGACTTTTTAGTATTTGTGCCGTTTGCCATTTAATCACTGGCCATTTTTTGCTCCTTGTCCGTGTGTTTTCAGCTACAAGCGATACATTTCTTCACACGGCGTGTCCATCCAAAAGACTAAGCTGTTCTTGGAAAATGAGAGCTGCCGGCTGAGGGAGAGACAGGCTGCATTGCAGGCAGCCCAGCTTGGCCCCCCGCTTGGCCCCGGCCTTGAGGCAGGACTCGGGCAGGAGATGATGAGTAACCTTCAGCAGGTGAGACAGCAAGTCGACCCACCGTCTCTCTCAAATCTCTCCACCCTTCCTTCAATCGCGTGTGTTTGTCATCGTTCAGGAGGCCCAAACCGTGGCAGAGCTGCAGCTGACCGTTCAGAGAGGGAGCGCTCTCCTGCGTAGGAAAGAAGAGCAACTGCAGAAGCTGGAGAGCTCCATAGCTGAGGAGGTTGGTTGACGAGATCACACATTTGGTTTCACACTCAGCAGTTGGTGATCAGCAAACCTGGCCACCGCAGTCAACACTTAATGCTGCATTTGTGCATTAGTGTTGGAAAGAGACACTAATGTTCAGCAGTAACACATACAAAAATCCATTAAGCCATGAAGTTGGATCTCACAGTCCTTGCCGCTGCAATTCACTCAGCCCATTTTAGAGGAAGACTCCCGCCTGGCAGGAGAGAGGAGAGTGACATTTGAAGTGAGTGAGTCAGACCTCAGCAGCACTGTGGACCCACTGGATGGGACAGGTGCGTTGCAGCCAGGAGCTGTGCATATCTTACATGCAGTTTCTTTTTTTTTTTTTTTTGGTTCATTTTCTTGTGTTCCTCCCTCTCATCAAAAGGTCATCCCACCGTTCCTGCCAGAGTCCAGGAGTTAGCAGAATCCCTGCAGCAGATCTCAGGCCAGCTCAACACTGTGCTTGGCGCGCTGGGCTCTCTTGCTCAGAGCCACAGCACCGCATCCTAT
Source organism: Carapus acus (assembly GCA_900312935.1). NCBI lineage: Eukaryota > Metazoa > Chordata > Actinopteri > Ophidiiformes > Carapidae > Carapus > Carapus acus. The sequence continues at coordinate 23,773 of OMPJ01001788.1, forward strand.
CCAACTTTCCATCTCCCGCCACCTCTCCCAACTCCCTTGAATCCTCATCCCAACTTCTCTGCATCAACCTCGGTGCCTATCATGTCCCACGGCCTGGGACCGACCGCTTTTCCCATGCCCACACCGCAGAGACCATCAGAGCCAACCTGGGCCTGGATGCCCCAAGGCAGCTCTGCCGCTGCTCCTCTGTTCTCCACACCGCTCTCCTGTGAGCCGAAGGCCTCTGAGGACCTCATCAACAGACGATGGAGCCAAATTTTCCCCGGTATGTCAACAGCCATTACAACCTGTAACTGCCATTCAAGCATTCGACACCCTGAATTCAACAAAATCCTAACTGCTAATTATTAACACAAGAGGGCTTTTTTTGAAATCATTGTCTATCCTTTTGTTAAGGGGCCAGCATCAAGCCAGCGGCGTCAAGCAACATGAGGACCCCTATGGCTTACTCTGGATACACTCCTGTCAGGTAACTGAAAACATTATCACGCTCGCATCGATTGTTGGAATAGCTTGCGTAAGCAGCGATTTAGATGATGTCTACATGCGTTGCCAGTGAGAATGCCAGAAGTCTTCAAAAGTCAATGGCAATGGATGGGCAGAGGCTGCAGGGGCTGATCGATGGCAATAAGAAGTGGCTGGAGATGCAGAGGAAAGATACCAACATGTATCCTTATTCTGATAGATGTTGCGTTTGTACACATACACACACACAGCTGTGATTCCTCTGTGCATGTATAAAGGCTCCCATTCTGAAATGTTCAGCTGGTATGTGAGTTTTAGATTGCTGCTTCAGAAAGTTACCTTCTACTGTACAAATTTGTAGTTTTGAATACAAGATTGCAGCCTCTAAGTGTCCTTAACTGCGCCTGGACAGACCTCTGTTCACCCGTTATCCAGCACAATCTACAAAAAGTGGACTCATTCAACTAGGCCTTGATGACAACAACCAGATCAGAGTCTATCGTTATTAACAAAGCCTGCCATGCAAAGCGAAACAATGCCAGATAGTGTTTACACACAGGGTCGCGTCAAGAGTCCCTCCACATATTTTTACCTGCTCCGAAATCTTTTAAGACCTATCCGATTATGTGTAGCGTCCCTGTGTTGCCATCGGCAAGGCCATAGCATTGCCAGGAACAACATCTCAGAAACGTAGTGGGGTTACCTCACCAAGTTTTCTATTGTGTCGCATCAAATGCATAAACTGTTAAAAAAAGAAGCACTCCATTGTTAAGGGTTTACGCCTCAGGGCAACATGCCTGACCAAAGCTCAACAACACGTTTATTTTTTACTGGATGTGATGGTTCAGAGATGTGTTAATAATACCTCATCAGAACCATTCCAACACATCAGTTCTTTTCTAAATTTTGTTGAGTCATGAATTTCTTCTAAGATCAGTTTCATATAAAGTTCATTTGCCTTGGTGTTTTGTTGAGCACGTAGACATTCTATCGATCCAGTGCAGTTGTTTTCAGGTACCTGCCTTGATAGGCTATTTACACCACATCCAATAACGATACTTCAGCTTGTACACTTTTGGTATTCAAACATTTAGAACATTTAGGGCTTTTCATAAGGCATGTGTGTATGTAAAAATGTATTTTCCAAGAAAATATTTTGATAAAAGACAATTTTACATTGAGGTCTCTTTCCTAAGTGTTTTTGTCTCAGGTGTGGTCACGACAGCTGAAAACTCCCTGTATATCCGAAAAGAAAACTTTTATTCAGTAACTGCTCACTTTCAATGTTTTGACGTTAAATCCACTTTTCCATACATTACAGTGCAAAAATACTTTCACAGTCAGACATACGGGCAGTTCAAATGAAGAATACAATCATTGTCAATGTTCTCCAAAATCGAGGAGGATGAGCAAGTGGATCTGACAAACAGTACAGCATGTGACTAAAATGATTAACATTGAAGGCCACCAATGAATTGGACAGGAATCATATTCTGCTAGTTGTCAAAAAACTGGCTTTCCCATATCCTACCAAACATCCGCAAGCAGGCACACACACTTGCACACCCACAGACCATAGAAACAAACATATCATTAACTCGTAGGTAAAGTATAATGCAGACAGTATAAAATGAGTAAATTTGGACTGAATTTTCAGCACATGTTCATTTGTTTTCTCCATCTTCAGCATTAAGTAAACATCAGTTACACCAGTTATATCAACAATGGCAGCGAGATGACCAAAACTGGATCAGCTTGACTTAAAATTGGCACGGTCAGTGTCCGTACAGGTGGCAGAGGGGATAATGTCCCCCTCACTGATTGGCTGTGAAGGTTGAGGCAGCCTGCATCGTAATGTAAAATAGGCTACTGGCTGTGCTTGTTAACGGCATGAAAGGACGGCAAGAGAGAAAAGTGATAAGGCAGAGAGGAAGAGCTGAGCTCTACAAAGAGAATTGAAACTAGAAGACGTAGATCTTGTCTCTCTGGACGTTGTCGAGGTCGTCATCCATGGTCAGCAAGACCTAAATGAAGAGAAATTTTAGGTTTTTGAGGCACAAACCAAGCAAGAGTGGTATTCTTATATTGGTGCGATGGCTCAGGCTTGACACCCAGTAATTCACTGCATAACAACCACGGCATGCAAAAGTCGATCGTCCTCACTAATCGAAATAAATCATACTTCCATTTCATTGCCACAACTAAATCTATGAAATCTAAAATGTGTAGACTTAGATTTACATAATCTAGGTTTCAAGGCTCAAGTATTTCAAAGCAACAAAACCTCATGTTCTTTTCTTGGAAGTTGCAGCTGATACTCACACAGTTTCAGTATGAATGAGGTGAGAGAAGCAAACTGGACTGCACAGTACCTCTCTTACTTAAATGTTACATGTTAAATCTAAATAAAAACATGCAGATAAATGTGTGAGGCATAAAGACAAGTTCATACCAAGAAGGACCCAAACATGGCAATGGAGGAGAGAAAGTGCCAAATGTCGTGGTCGTCGAAGAAGTCAAGCAGGATACAGTCCCTGTTGTGCTCCCGAGACTCAGCTGGAGTTTTCTGTTAGGGGTGTGGGCAGACGGAGATGTTAAGTACTATACTAGACATAATCCTTATATCACATAGTATGATGATAATGTCCCTCAAACTGTGTGACAATGTCGCAAACCTGCCAAGTGCTGAGGCCTTGGAAGAAGAAATACAATGCAAATCCCCACACCACCGCTGTGACTACAATGCACACCAGTGAAAGACACTGGATCCGCTCGCCACTCCGCAGCTGAACACAGACACAGAGCAACATTTGGTGAGGATCGACAGAGTGCACCTGAGCTGAAAACCTACAATTAAATACACAAGTGAGCACTGACACACCTTCATTATGATGTAGAAGGCGAAGTAGAGGAGCAGGTTACAAATGGCAATAGCCAAAAGGTAGGAGGCAAAGTCGTTTGGTCGTTCTATGAGCCCATAGGCTGCACTGCAAGAACAAAAGAGAAGGAATTCTCTCCCTAGTCCCTAAAGCATGACAGAAACACACCCAACAGCTGATACTTACAGGGACCAGTTGACTATGTTCCCCATTACGAGCAGAACCATACGGTCCTAATACCGCAGGGGAGAGAAAGACAGGTGGTGAAACACTTTATAACCTGCATATTAATGCTATAGTATTTACAACATTATACACAATGTGTGGGAATGAAAACAGCACATTTTGGGTGCAAATACTTACAACATACATAGGCCCACTGCACTGTCTGATACAGTCAGTGTAAATGATGTAAACCATCCTGCGTAATATCCCAGAATCTGGGGCACAAAGGTAAGGTGGAAGGCGTGATGAGGAAACCAAATATGGAAACACGGGTATTAGGAAAGGGAAGAGGAAGAGCTGATCCTTATTTGAATGTGGAACTTCAAACATGAAACTCAGCTGTTTAAATCTAAAACAAGGAACTACAATAATAACAAACAACTCATAATTAACCCTGTCAACCCTGTCTGTGCAGATAATTGTATTTATACATGTCCATCCAAATATGTCTTTGAAATAACTATGAAGCTATTTTCCTTCATACCTATCTCAAAAATGATAAGATATGCAGCAGAAATTAAGATGTGCTGGATCAAAAGTGATTTGTCTCTGTGCAGTTTTACCGAGCCGCCATCTCCCCATGTAGTAGAGTTGGGTGCTGAGGAGGAGGGTGGCCAGAATGTGGATCACCGAGAATCCAATCCAAAATACAGTATTTCCTCTGCCGAATACCTGAGGGCAGACACAAATACATACATGTACTATCAATAATGGAGCCACGCAACCCAAGTAATTAGCTATCTCTCTCAAGATTCTCCCCTTTGTGTGTGCTTTTGTCCTTGTGCATGTGTGTCTGTGAGTGTGTGTGCACACACGTACCACTCCCAGGACGGAAAAGAATATGACAGCAGCCAAGCAGGCATAGGCGGTGTATGCGCTGGCATTGATATCTGGGTGCCTCTTCTGGTATAGCTTCAGCATGCACAGCCCCGCTATCATATACATGAAGGATGTGTCTGTATGGAGAAAAATGTTTCATCTCATTGTAAGGTTTCAATTAGGAAAAGCAGACAAAACCATATTGTGCACAATATGAATATGTCCTTTTGTTGTTTTTGGTGAGAGGGTTTGTTCTTACACATAAGAGACTTTTTATATTATTCATTAAAGTCAAACCAGAGATGAACACAATTTTACATGTGTTTTGAAACTGATGTGAACACGAGCAGTCCTACCAAACTGGAAGTTGGTGTAGTTGGGACAGACATGATAGCAGGCGCTGAGCAAACCCTCCATCATCAGGGCCGTTCCCATGGCATAGAACAGACCAAAGTGCTTGGGAATACCACACTCCTGAGGGCAGGGGGGCATACACGGGGATGGGGCAGAGAGGTAGTCACAAACAGTGCGGTTACCAGCCACTCATTCGTCTAGAAATTATACTCACTAGGGCATAAGTGTCGTTGCGGAGCAGCGCTCGATTGTGGACGATGTCTCTCTTGAGGACGATAAAGAGGAAGAGGAGACCCAGCATCACGTAGCCGAGGTTGCTAAGGATGTTGTTGAATGAACTGTGCAGGAAGAGGGGTCAGGTGATAGTCAGGGTACCATTTCAAGCAAGACGCTGAGGCTGAGTGTGTTTGTGGAGGTGGGGACGATGTAGTACCTCAGGGCTCCAAGAGGGTGGGCACACAGGAAGTTGTAATAACAGATGTCCTGGTTTCCTGTGACATTAACAACCTGGGGAGAACAAACAGAATGTCCAAAAATTAATTCATTCATTTCATTATTGCTGAACTAGGGATTGATTAATTGGATTTATCTGTATTGACTTTTTTCTTTAAAACCCTGCAACAGAAATTAAGTATTCATCATCATACCGTCTGATAGGTGATGACCAGCTGGATGACGGGCAGGGCATAGAATACAGCGATGGTGGCAATGTTCCTACAGAGAGCATTACCATTAATTATGATGGCAATTTTGTTAGTTCATCTTGGCACGATGTTTAAATGTCGTCCCAACCGCTGCCTTGTGAAATTTATAGAATCTTGTCTTGAGGTTATTATTATTCTTGGGCACGTTACACTCTCACGCTGGCAGCAGCAGCATGGAAGTGGCTTCACTCACTTCAGCACAACATACTTTCAGTTTTTTAGAGCTGCTTTTCTGACATTTTCAACTTTTGGCTGCTCCCCTTAGGTGGTCATTCTTCACAACGATGATATGTTAAGTAAAATTTTGTTAGGATAGAGTGCTTTTACTGTCATTTTGCTGCACAACAAAAGAATCATGGTACAACACAGCGCAGCTCCAGTTCAGAATTTTTCACAGTTCAAGGTTTGCCGATCTCAGTGTGTATCTGCATGTCTCGGGGCCCGCTCACCAGAAGTAGATTTGGTACTTCTTGCTGAGAACTCTCTTGTCTTTGCGTGCCAGATCCGACACACATAGGAATTTCTGCATGAAGTAAGACAATGCCATTACGGCCAAACTCGTACATCTTGTAATTCTTGACGCATCAAGGGTAATTAGAACCTGATAGAAGAGGTTTACCTTGGTGCGTACAATGTTCTTGTCTGAGTTGATATCGTCCAACGTGTCGTAGTCGTCCTCTTCGACAGAGCTCAGTGACTCTTGGCGGCTTCGTCCAACACTGTCCAATGAACGCTCTGGGGAAGTCGGAGAGGTGGGGGAGGATGAGAGGTAGATGGAAAAAAGGCTTGAGTGGAATAATTTACTTATACTGTTCAAGAGACCATTCAATTAAACAAATTTGCAATGGGAGTTAGACAACCAAAACTTTCTGGATTTAGCAACTCAGACAATCCTAATTTCTGATTCTGGAATGATTACTGATGCTCAAGAGTGACAATGTGTGGCTGCCTGTTCTAAATTTCAGTGAAGGAATCTGGATTTGCACTGTCACATGCAACAGTGTTTTTGTGTTCGATTGGTATTGTGCTGATTGGGCGGGCATTCAAATAAACCGATCGATCTGATCTTAAAGGTGCATGTCACCAATGCGGATGGCTACGTGGTGAAGGTGATTGAGGATTGGTCGACGTTTGAAAGGTTCATGGCCTGACGAAAACAAAAGAGAGAGCCAGTGAGGATGTAGCGGTGCCTGCAGATCGTGGAGCATGAACCTAATGACAAGGCTGGGGAGATAATGGTGCACAGTAGAGGTGTGGGGGGGCAATAATGGGGTGCCAGTGACAGGGTTGCACATCAGTGCGTTCATACCCATGTATCCGTAGTTGTTATCAGTAGATGTGGCACTGTCGGTGATAGCCTCTGAACTCAACGTGCTGCAGTTATCGGCTGCAGGGAGGAAAGAGATGGTGACAGATACAATGCAATCGCAACCTCGAGTCACCTCGTTTTTGGAGAAGATGGTGCGAAAGAGCAACACTCACCGAGGGAGCCGTATTCGTATGGTGAGGCTGGAGCCTTGCCTGTGGATATAATCAAAATATCAGTTCGTCATAGCTGCTTTATTAGTTCATAAACAGAAGGCGATACATCAGCCTGGGCGGAGCTTGTTTGTTGGACAACGTGTTACGGAATACGTAACAAATAATGACTTAAAATGTCTTGGGTGGTGCTGGTGACCACTTGTTGGGAAAAGCAGCAGGTAGTCCTTCAGTTTGGATTTAGGCATTCAAAGAATGCGTAAATACAAGTAAATAAAGGGCCTTCATCAGGACATCTCGCCATCACGTACATGTGATCCAAATGATCCATCCCAGAGCAAACATCAAAAACTGTCGACTCATACATACTGCGACAGTGTGTGCGATACAAAATGTTGCAATACAACGCCCTGGCTTTCCTCTATCATGCCAGGCACACATGCCTTACATTCATGTGGTCAAGTCATACAAAGCAGCACATTTTGCCAGGGAAGGGCTGTTAATACTCCAGTGAGGTTGTGTGTGTGTGTGTGTGTGGCAGGTTAGTAATATGTGGCAGTAACTGCACAATATCTGAAGACAGGCAACATTGTGTTAATAACAGAGGCCAGTGAGGACACAACAGCGGTAATTGTGTCATAATACCATCTGTGTTCTTCCCAAGCAGAGAGGCTGAACCACACATCCGCATGAAGGAGAGAAAGCGGAGAAAAACATTCAATAGAGCAGAATGGAAAAGAAATCAACATATATTTTTCAACACAAAAATCAATTGGTAAAGCAGCAACTGGTTTATCTACTTTGGTAGCAAGTCATGCACTGTAGTTACCCGTCTCTGCAGGCGACGCGTCAGCAGGGGTCAGAAGCAATTTGTTCCTCTTATTTATCCTGCAGGACGGATAAGGACGAGGAGACAAATGGAGCACAGAAAGACGCTAATCAACAACCTCGCAAGTTCACACACACCACAGTATTTGTGTGTGCTCAGATGAGCTGTAGAGCCCTGAAATGAAAGACATGAATATCCTGTGTCCTCCCGGGTGGAAGACAAGCTGTCACATTGACCAGTCTTACCGCTTGTTCTCGATGCAGGCCATCAATAGAGTGAGGACATAGATGGAGAGGAAGATCCCCAGGCAGAACACCATCCCAATCACGTACACATTGGCTGTGGAACATGAGGACGCATGCTGACTATTGTGTTTTACGTGTGAACCATTTCCAATTTAGGTTCATGCCATGGCAGGGCAAAAAAATTTACTGGTAATGGCAGGTGAGACGACCACATCTAGTAGTTTGGTACGGTTGCCGGCATGAATCAGTTCGTCTGGCTGAAGTGGGTAGAAGCGCAGTGGGCCGCCACAGGCTTCGTCCTCTGTTTTTACCACCACCACCACATAAAAACTGTTGCTGGGAAAATCTTTTCTCTGGATGGAACGGAGAGAGGATTCATTCATGGATCTGACTGCACAATGGACAAATGACAATGTGACTCAGTGGTTTTAGATCCAAGTTTACCTGCACCGTGATGGCACCTTTTTTGGTCATTGTCTGGTACATTCCGATGAAGGCCACATTGTTGTCAAGGTCATAAACGGGGCACTGAAAAGAAATTACTCTTAATTGACTCTTATTTTTTGTCTGCCTCCAATTTTCTAATGTTAACATTATGTTGGCAGTTTGGTCTGAAAACAATTCTGATGTTTAATTCAATGAATCTTGAAAAGGATTCAAATTTGTTTCAGAAATATACCAGGATGTCTTGGATGGACATGACAGAGCAGGGGAAGTTCATCTCCGAGTTGACTTTAACAATCACAGTGTCGACCCCCTCAGGAAAGACATATTTGAAGTACTGAAAAAAGAGGGACAGAGTTGAGAAAAATGAGGACATTCTCAGGGCACGGGAACATACTACGGATAATGCTGTCGCATGAAAAATAAAAACAGGGCTGGGGCATTTTTGCGTTTGACAGTGGCCCTGCACGTGCTTGTGCTTGAGGTAGTTTTTCGCGCTGAAAAGCAGAACTTGCTGGCTTTCGTTTGATTGCCTAAAATCAGAATTTCCCTTTGCTTCCCTTCTGCAGATCTTTTCCCTCTCATTTTAAAAAACACTTCCCCTTTTCAAGTTTCGTCTTTGTTCTCTGTGTAGATCCCTCTGACACCATTTCCAACAAAGCAATCAAAGGACTTGATATCTTTAACAAACTTGACACACAACAATCCACTTCCTCAACTGTAAATCAAGTCTGTCTACCTGAGGTTGAGATGGTGACGCAGTGAAGGTGAATTTCTTATTTGTCCTGAAATCACAATAAAAACAAAGACACAGGGACCACAGGCCAATCATATTAAGTGATAAAAAAAGTTTCTCAAAGTTTCTCCACTGAAAACCTCACTAAGCAATTATGACGCCACTCACTGCAGGGTGAAGCTGTCAACACGGCTGACCCTGAGCTGGTAGTTTGTGCCTGTAGTAGACAAGGTGGAGATGTCCAGAAAGAAGTACTGTGTCTCAGAGGCGGCCAGCATCGGAGGCTGGCACAGTGTCCGGGCCACATGGTCATAAGGATATTTCCGTTGATATCTGAGAGAGTGAGGAATCACAAAGCATAGGACGGGTTAGTTGGCACATTTGCTGTAAGAATTAAGACAGACGTTCAAAATTCACAGCCATAACATTATACCGTCATGTTGCGTGAATATTCATTTGTGTTAGTTGCAGATGTGTGGTGTTGTGTGCACATGGTGCTGCCCTTGATGGACGGGGTGGCAGGGCAGCCATGGCCACTGAGGTGTGTATCGCTGGTTGGATCAAGCCAGTCCTGCTGCTGACAGCGGAGACCGTTACTAGCGTTTCCCGTCTGGCCCGCAACTCTGTTTAACTTTGGGATGCTCGTGCCAGTGAATGTAACTGCACATCACTTCATGACGATGAGTGAATAATTTCCAAGACTGTTGCAGCTAGGAGAATGGCTGATGTTACTACTCATCCTCAGACAGGGGGATAACAAGCCCAAGCACAGAGACCACTGTCACATGACGTATTGCTACTCAGTGTTGCTACACTAGTTTCTAGGCTTGGCTCAAGATCAGATAGCATTGGCTTTAGGTGACTGAGAAGGTCTTTGCAGAAATATGCCTAAAAGGCCTAAAGATCAAGTGCCGAAGTTCAAACTGGACTGACTTCAAAGCAGCTCTGACTTTGACCCTGGAGCCCACAGGTCACCTAACAGGAAGGTGAGCCTCCCTAAGATGTAAAGTGAAGGACAGATCTGTACAGAGAGTCCAGGGTCCATTACTGATTTGCTTAAGCATGACTGGTCACAAGGTCTGACTACAGTGGGTCTGATGCAGAATTTCACAACCACAGATTGTGGGAAGTGGCAGCTCACTTTCCAGCTGTGATATTAGCCAGCAGTGGATTTATTCATCAAATCTACCAACAGGTTCATCCCCCCACCTCAATCTACTCTTATGCACCGGAATTCAGCACCTTAGTTTCATTGCGCATTTCAATTTCTGTAATGACAATAAAAGATTCCTGATTCCTGAAGTGTTTACAGCACCGTAGGCCTGTACGTGTGGGCAGATTAGTATCCGTAACAAGATGTGGATAAAAGATCCATACATATCACACTCGCAACATCTTCCACAGAACTAGAATTTCTGCTGAGGCAGGCATGTTGATTGACTGGGCTGATTCACAGGAAGAGCCACCGCTTTCATGCGATTAAGTGAACCCTCAACTAGGGCCACAAAACATTCCATGCTGTGACACTCCCCTGGCAGAGCACTGCAATGTTATTTGTTTCAGCGTTGAACTTGTCAGTCATTAAGCTGTGACTGATAAACCCACACATGTGATTAACCAGGGGTTACGAACACGGTGCCCGTGGGCATATGTGCACCCGCAAGAACCACATAAGGCCCCCGTGAGGCATGTTTTAACAAGTGGGAATTTATGCTATTGACATTCATTTAATCTCATTTCAATTCAATTCAATTCAATGTTATTTGTATGGTGCTAAATCAAATCAGACGTTCTCTCAAGGCGATTTCCAAGATGGAACTGGTAAAGGCCAAACTCTATGACATTTACATATAGAGACTCAACATTTCCACCATTAGCAAGCACTTGGCAGCAGAGGCAAGGAAATACTCCCATTTATCGGGATTAACCTCTGGCAGATCCAGGCTGTAGGTGGGCAGCCATCTACCTTGACCACTTAGGTTGAAAGGGAGGGAGACAGAGGCAGAGACAGGTGTACAGATGCACAGCAGTAATCAGTAAAGTTAGCATGCATAAAAAATATGAACTTAGAAATCTAAATCTAAGCATAGCATAGCATGCTAATCAGGAGCAGGACCCTGATTAGCATGCTAATCAGGACCCCCCCCGCAGTCTAATCATAGCAGCATTGCTTGGACTAACTATAAGCTTTACCAAATAGGAACTACTACTACTACTACTACTACTACTACTACAACTACTACTTTTATTATATGTAGTATTATTGCTATTACAACAACTATTATTATCACAATTACTAATGAGTCATCTGTGCAGTTTTGTTGCTGAAGAAGTTTGTGTCAAACAGGTCCTGTAAGCCCATCGTACCACTCAGTACCCATGAGGTAGCCCTCAGTCTCCAAAAGATTGGTGACCCCTGTTGTCTAGATGAATCTTAAAAAACATTACACAGTACACTTATACACACTACAGTGTTGACTATTAACACCACTTGAAAGATAAACATTTAAGACAATATCACCAGAATACACTGCATGAGTGAGGAACACTTTCCTTTACAACTGGAAGAATATGTCCTCCCCATGTGTGCACAGCTTTTCTCCAGGTACCCCAGCTTCCTCCCACCACCATGCAGTGTAAGCTATATTGGTGGTACTGAATTGCCCATGTGCGTGAGTGTGAGAATGACTTGTTTGTCTTTGTTAGCCCTGTGAGAGACTGACGACCCGCGTACTTCATCCTATGACAACTGGGATACACTCTTGCGCACCCCAATGACCCTCATGAAGACCATGAACGTTGAAGAAGTAGATCATTGAAAAAAATAAAATCACTTGTTGGGGCTTGCATCATTCAATCAAAAATAACCTGTAACAGACAAATCAGTATTCTGGTGCAGTGCTGGCTGCTAAAAACATTAGAACACAGAGTGGCAGCTCCCCAAGATGACATTTCATCGATTGTTACAGCATCAACTTATGTGAAACAGGAGTACTTACAGGCCTCTCAGGATAAGCGGGACTTGGAAGGACAACACAGCTTGCTTCTGACGAACCACAAAGAGGATCGGACTCTCCAAGCCCTGGGATATTACATCCACAGACACACGGACCCCCTCCGTCTGGGGGACACGTACATCAGGACGAAAATGCTCAGTCATTTCACATGAATAGCGACGTGTTAGAATCGCCTGTATGGAACAATGGTTCAAGATCGCGTTGATACACTCACCTTGTTCCTGGAGACGGTGTGGTTGAAAGCATAGATGGTTTGGTTGTCGCTGGTAACCGTGTCATTATACGTGATGTCAAACTCGCCTTCTTTTTGGATTACGTTTTTAAACTGTCCCAGCGCCCCGCTGCCAAGACCAAACTGGGTCAAACACAACCATAGCAGCGCCGCATAACCTGGTCTAATCCGGCAGCATACAGATCCACATCGAGCCTTGTGTCGGGACTTCCACCAACTCGTTATACTCATCTTAAATCTATCGTCATGTACTGACGATCGAAACGGAACACAACTCTCGCCTGTGCTGCAAAACTAACAGGGAATACCCTCCATATTATGCCGCTCGCTACATGAACGGCAGGGCTAACTAGTCCTCAACGAGGACTAATAATGGGAAAAGCTAGCGACGAACCAGAGAGGAATATATATTTCAGTATCTATAACACGTCGTGCCGACGCATCAAAGTAGATTTGGCCGGCTTGTTTTAACACGACTGGACACGCGTTCCGTATTGCAGATCGATGGCAGATATAAAAGAAAAAGCCTGACAGTCTGCTAACCAACTGTTAACGAAACGTCGCCAGCTTTAGTGTTGGTAAATACAGCACCATGTCTTTTAAAATCCACGTCTGGCTCCCATTACGGTCATCAGTGCCAAAAGAAATACTGCGATGATTATTGTTTCGACTCGGTAAAGGGCTATCATAGCATCGGACCGCGGCTTCGGGGAGTTTGTGCCTCGGTGAGCTGAGGTCTGTTTACTGTAAGCTAAAAGCTGGGCCACTAGCGCCCCCATCCACGTTCAGACAGTAAACAAACCGAAAGCAGCGTGATGACGTAATGACGTACCGATGCAGTACGTAGCGGTTCAAACGTCACAGCGTCCATCCTCATTCAATTGAGCACATTCGAAGCAACCCTCACTAAAGACACACCACGAGCATTGGTATTCCAACACTCAGTATTCTTCATTTCTGAAGAGTAGTCTTACTGCAGTTGAGAGTTTTCGTACTTATGCTTCGATTGAACTCATTTTGGTGAACTGTCGTGTCATTTAGATAACATTGGAGTGAAACCCATTGTGTTTTATTTGTGTCTTTTGACGATCAGCAACTTTATCCTGGGGGGTTGCCTTTAAGGCGTGTTTTTCTTGCGCATTAAGTAAAAGCTCACTTTCACGATTTAGCAGAACTTAATTACTAGAACTTGTTGTCAAACTGGCTGTGCTAATGTAACACATTCCTATGGGTGCCTTATCTGCTACCTTGATATGTAGTGGGAAACATCACAATCTGGAAGGGACATGAGCCTGTGGTTTTGTTGCTGTGACGTGCAAAACTGAATTATATGCTATCCTCTTCGATTGTGTGTTAATGTTCAAGATTCATACATAAGTGTTGGGCGAGAGGGACAATATTTGTTGGTTGCAAGTACTGCCAGAAACCATGTATTCTTGTCGCTTGTTTGTCGTTGCTTGTTTTTTCGCTTTTACGAGCATTGTGGACGAAGAGTTGACCACTGCTGTTCCTCACGGACTGTATGTAGGAACTATGTTTAGTCATATGGTGGTGCTGTCTACAACAATGTGACGTGGACGCAGAGTACAATAGAATAGAATAGAATAGAATAGAATACTAAACGCTCACCTTTTGGTGCATTACTCTGTGTAAACGCTTGCCTATCACATATCGATATTAATCTGCCCTCCATTGGTTCGGACAAGACAGTCCAAGCAAGGAGCGGCAACATTTTTTTATCTGTTGCGCAGAGGGACGCTGACGCAGCAGGTGTTGGCCCGCATTCACCGGCCGTGTTCGGCGCACCTGGCACGCCGTGTAAGCTGTGGAGCATAGGGAGGAAGTGAGGGCGGGGCTAAGAGAGCAGTGATTTACGATGATCGGTCTCTCAAATGATCTTCATCCCCTTTTTGCCCTGTGGCATTGATGTTTGTCATAAATGATATATAAATAAAAATTAATAAAAGATAAACAAACAAACGAATGAATGAATGAATGAATGAATGAATAAATAAATAAATAAATAAATAAATAAATAAATAAATAAATAAATAAATAAATAAATAAATAAACAAACAAACAAACAAACAAACAAACAAACAAACAAACAGGTGTGTGTGTGTGTGTGTGTGGTCTGAATTGTAAGTGGGGTGGTTCCGGTGCGCTAGCCCTTAAAAGTGTAGCGCGTGTTACAGGTGGACTTTGGCATCTGATCGTAACATTTCACAATAACGCACTGTTACGGTGTTAATCCCATGTTTTTATGAATAAAGTGTGGAGCGTTCGTATGACTGTTGGTGTGACTGTGGTTTGGGCTACACAAAAACAAAGAAGCATGGCTGAAATATATCCCATGCCCTGAAATCGCTGCAGGCTTAATTTTAGAGCGTCGTATGCCTCACAAGTCTCACGAAGGAATCCACACAGAATGAGGCAGCTCACAAGGAATCACCGAATCATGAGAACCAGAATGATAATGCGCACTTCTCTGTCACCGAGGCAACCACTCTACGTTTCTGTGGATGAAGTCATTTGTTACGCTCGTCGTTGCCATAGTTACAACCTAGAGAGGGCGCTGCGGAGGAGCTTTCCACGTAAAATGACGCAGGGCGGGGGCGTGCCCGCGGTGTGCGGTGCGCAAGGCTTGCTTGTTGTTCCCGCAGAGAGGCGAGAAGATGGCGGCCGTGTCAAGCGGAGGTGCTGCGGGGTCCGCTGCGGCCGGGATTACGCACTCTGCCCGACCGACCCACGCCGGCATGGGCTCCCAGAACCGAGCCCAGCCAGCCTCCGGGATTAGCCACCCCAGCCGTACCACCCCGGCCGCCGGCTGCATCACCAATTCTGGTCATACTTCGACCACCAGGCCCCCCCCGGCCCGAGTGGGCTACTACGAAATCGAGCGGACCATCGGCAAAGGAAATTTCGCGGTCGTTAAGCTAGCCACACATATCATTACCAAAGCTAAGGTAAGACAACCGAAGGCGGGGCTTTGGGGGGGTCGGGCACGAGTTGTCACGATTTTGTTGTAGTGTAACCGGCCCTAGAACCCGGGATGGCGCTCGGGCCTTCGGGCTCTTGAGACTCATCTCGCTTTAGTGACACCGCTGCTCGGTTTTGCCGAGTCCGTTCGAAACGGGCTACAACCGGGAATTCCCCGGCTCCTTTCCCAATTATCTCTTAATGTACCCCTGCACACTGTATCATGTGGCGCAGTTTTGAATGACCGCTATCAAAGACGGAGTGGATATGTTAAGCAGGCTCAGAGGGACGGACAGAAGGGGACTGACGAGGATGATAACGACACTGACGGGGTTCCGACTGAGAGGCTAGCATAGCTTACTTGTTAGCTCACTAGCGGTTTGACTGGAGGCAGAATGCCCGGTGGAACATGCAATGTTTGCCGACAAACTTCACTAGCATTGTTTGACTAAGTATTAAAATAGCAGGGAAAACCCACTTGAAGGCAAACATGAAGAGTAAGTGATAGACGATAGGCTTTCGTATATGCTTAATAGAGGTTGTTTATAAAAGTTGGTAACCTCTCGATGTGTACTCGGCATCATTATGAAGAGTTAACGTAAGTCTCATTGAAAGACACTATTTCTGGACAATTCTGACAGTGTTAGTGTGTGTCTCTGTTGGTTGAAGTTTCACGGGCTAATACTGGATAAGATTTACATGCAGCCTTTGCCACCAAGTTCCCTCTGTAAATGTCACCTGTAACTTATACCACGTACCATATATTGTCATGAACAGCTATCCTGTAACTAACTAAAAGGCTTCAACACAACATCGTGTCGCTCTGAAAGTGTTGACCGATTCAGCCCAAGAAATCTAAAGTTAAATTTTGCCTCTGCGTGAACCTAGTGACTGAGTTCAGTCTCAAGCTTAATTCTTTGTGTGCCAATAGTGTTTACTGTTTACCGTGTGTGTGTGTGTGTGTGTGTGTTTTGGGGGCGGGGGAGGCAGAGGGGGTGCCAGCTGACTGAGTAAGTGCGGGACACTGGTGAAGAACACAATGACAGCAAAACGAGGACCACTATAATGAAAGGCAAGCCTTGTTTTCTGTTGGTAGTGTTGAGGGTAATCGGCAAGTCTGCACATCATTTTCACGAAGCAGCACAGTATCAACTTGAGAGCTCATCAGCAGTAGACAGACTTTAGATTGGTAGACTTGTGTTAAAGCTGTTGTTTTATTTTGATATGTAGTTTTTAAACGCTTAAACATCTAAAATAGCCCAACTGATCTTTACAGTGTCAAATGGCGGCTGGATGATGACGCTGAATTTGTCGTCGATTTTGCCCAGCTCTTCTTGAAACACTCAAACACATTTACATTGTAATTTTAGCGCAATTAGCCACCACTCCATGTGTTGTACTATTTCAGGTAAAAACAAAGGGCTGAGTATAAGTGTGAATAGTTGGGATTTGTGACGGCAAGTGTTTTGCAGCTGAATTGTGCAAGAGAGAAAGTCAATTTCATGTTCTCGAAGGTCAACACATGGTGTTGCAGTAAATTTAGTACTGTCATGGACACAGTCGTTCAGGGATAAAGACTTTTAGACTGCTTTTAGCTCATTGGTGTTACCATTCAGCTGTCCAAATCTGTTGATGCAAGTCAAAGTAGTGTAGTCAATATTAGGTGGAATTTTCTCACTAGATAAGTTAAACTACTGTCTTTTATTAATTACATGCACCTATTTGTACAGAGAAGCTTAAGGTGTTGCAATGACCCTCTTGAGATGTTGTGTCAAGATTATTGGCATGTTTGTATGGCATGTATTCATGATTGCATGGATGAATCTATAGGTGTATTGCTTAGTTGTATCTTTTCACATCTGTAACTGTAACTACATAATATTTCATTTTAAAGGGAATTTTTGATTTGATTTTACTCAACCATTACAGTAAATTGCACTTGCAAACATGCTACAGTCACCACAACATCCAGACACACAGAAATGGCTTAAATGACAGTGTAGTCTGCTCTGAGACCATTATGTTATGTAACCGATAGGAGCAGACCATAACTTGATAGCCGATTAATTAGGCAGTTGGTATTGTCTTTCTATATACATCACACAAGTTGATTTCATCTCCTGTTTCACATTCTGGTAAGGCAGATTTGTCTGAGCCATTCTCTGCCACATTTTAGGACAGATTCTCTATTCACATAATGTCTGTCATTGAAAAAATGACCCCTCTTTGTTGGGAATGATGGAAAGCGTGTGTAATTCCGGTGCGAGTTCGTCACAGTATGTGGTGTTAATGGCAATGAATGCTTGTCGTCGTGTCCTTGCATGACCAGACATGCACCAAATTAAATTTTTCATGGTCTATATTGATTTCTGAGAAGGGAAGTCTGAGAGGTCACCACCTCTAGTTGCCATAGAGAAGCATTCTGAGGTGATTAGGGTTCAGCCTCTTGCTAAAGGATGCTGGGACATCTTTCTTGGCCCATAAACCTATGAAAGTTTGGATTTTGAGATGACAGACATACTTCCTTCACATTTTAACCCCAAAGCATGATGACCATGTCTGGTTAAAAAAAAACAAAAAAAACATTGTTATGTGGTTTGTGCCTCTGGTAAGTTGGTTTTGTTGAGGTTTTCCTTTTCTGCCCCTGAACTTTTTTATCAGCAAGAGGAAGATGATGGTTAGTACCGGGCCTGTCCCATCCAACGTAAGGCTGCTCAAGGAGTGTTTTTGTGTAGTGTAAGTCCACAGACAGCTCCTCTCCCCCAAACAGAGAATAACACATTCCGCACTGCCTTCTTTTTCTTTTCTTTTATACGCGACATGTCACAATGCAGTGGACTTGTAGCTACCACTGAGGTCTTTTTTCCAAGCATTTTATCTATTGGCCCCAAACCGATTGGGGGCCATGTTTTGTTTTTTGTTTTAAACATGAGTGTCTTTTACTTACCGTGAAAAGTGTTGACTGTACTATGCTTTGTTAATGATGAAGATGATGCTACTACCACTACCACTACTACTACTACTACTACTACTACTACTACTACTACAACCATTACTACAACTACTTCTACTACTTATGCTACTACTACTACTTCTACTAATAATAATACTGATGATAACACTGTTAATAATAATGATAATTATAATAATGATGATGATGATGATGATGATGATAATGATAATAATAATAGTAATAACAATAATAATAATTATTATTATTATTATTAATAATAACAATAATAATAATAATAATAATAATAATAATAATGTATTCTTTGAAAATCTCCTGAAGGAAAAATTCGTTGTTTTTCACTCTTTTTCCAAATACACACATGGAAGTATGCACACCAT
>OMPJ01001790.1:5197-20172 GCA_900312935.1 Carapus acus
CCCCGCCGCAGCTGCTCCTCGATCACCAGAGCCTGCTCCAGGAGCTGCAGCGGGAGAAACAGAGGGAGAAACAGAGGAGTTCACGGCCGTCAGCGGCCCCCGAAGCTTCGATGCTAATCGGTCGCGGAGAGCGGCGCTGGAAATGACCTTAAAGCGGCGAGCCAGGAATTTGTTCTTCATCTCTAGGTAGTTGCCTTTGTGCATCTCCGTCTTGAAGGGCTCGTTGAGGATGGCGTAGCGGGGGTCGTTCTGAATATCCTGCCAGCGAGCGTAGCCGTGTCTGACGGTCAGTCAAGGGGAAATCAAACAACCGCACCAGCCAAACTTCATCCCCATTTGCAAACAAATCAACCGCGTTTCTACCAAAATCCCAATTTTGCAAATGTCATCTCTGCTTTTGTAAATATCACTCCACCCACTTCCTCTCTGTGGGGTCAGAAGAAAGAACGTCGCTTTTTCAGACGCCGAGCATCTTCGCCCGCATCAGGGATACGTTACAATGCCAGCCAGCAGCCAGTAGTCATGGCGACGGTGCCAGATGTCGTGCATCTTTCCAGATGACAAAGCGGCACGCTCCTCCGTCTGCCACAGCGTGTGCAGCTCTGAGGAGATAAGACACTTATTTCAAATGATGTTTCCGGCTGTTTCCAGAAGGCCTGTCCTTTAAAAATAAGCTATTTGAGTTGGGCAGCTATGAAAGTCTGTCGCCTTCCGCTCGAAGGATTCTGTGCTGTGTAAACAACAACAACCAGCACCATTATTCTCACAACTAATGATCATCATAGAGGAATCAAAAATGAGGTGAGGCGACGCCTGATGTGCCTAATGTGAATGTTCCTCTCTTCAAAGTGATAAGACTGTGCAAATTTGCAATACATTACTCAGTCAATTCATTCATCTACTTCGTCAACCACTGGCATATTGTTAAGTCCTTGGAAAGTCACTTTATATCGCCGTTACCCGCAGAAAAGGTCGACTGCTTTGCTCAATTAAAAAAAGGCGTTTCATAATTACCGGTAAAACCTCCGTCGGCGATGTTAAACATGAACCTCGTTTTGAATCCGTTTTTCTCATCCCTCCTGTTCTCATCCATCTCCTCCAAAGTGTCTTTATCCCCGTTTAATCGGCCCTCTAATGCGTCGTCACTCTTGGCGTCATCTGCAACACAGTGGGTGGGCAGCGTGAGAACCTGTGTTTCAGTGAAACCAACGCAGAGCAGCCGCGGCTCGGGATGGGGCACCTGTCTTATTCTCTTTGTCTTCGCTTCTTGCCAGAGGAGAATCGCCGTCTCCTTTCTCTGAGGACTTTTCTGCCTCTTTGCACGGCTCCACTGGGGACGAGAGGAGGAAAATAAGGCATTTTTAACTCGGGCCTGATGGAGAGGTACACGTGCAGCCGCCCCAGAATGGGGCCGCACTCACGCCTGGGCGAGGCTTGACTGGATGACAGCTCCGCCGGCTTCAAATTGGACTCTTTGGGGTTGGCAGATTGCTCAGTCTTTGTGGGGTGCGACTCGGCCCGCTCCCGCTCCCGCTCCCTCTCGTCCGTTTTCTCGTCTGCGCCGGCCTTGGCTTCGTCACTGTCAGCTGCCTTCTCAGGTACACAGGGCGTCTCTGCGCGAGACGACGTCTGCGGGGAAAAGGGACGGAGCGGGCCGACGGGGTCAAACGAGGCGGGAGGGCAGAGAGACGAGTTTGAAAAGTGTCCAAGTTTGACAGCGGCACAATGAGCGCGGTCAAAGCGTGATGAGGCACGAGACGGCCGACAAACAATGGAGGAGGACAGCCTTACGCCCGTGGCTGGAGGAGGAGACCAGACTCACTTGCTGCTCTGTCAGTTTCTTGTTATCTTGCTCCGTTGCCTCTTTCTCCTCTGCGGTGCCCGAGAGAGAATCTGTCTTCTCTGCAATTCAAAATTAATCAAAAGCTCAAAGCCTTTCTCATAAAAACTTTACTTTTAGCAGCGTGAACGTCTGCTGTAAAATATTTACGCCCATCATAAAAGATGGGGTCTCCGACCTGGTGGGACGGGGGTGCTGGGCTGCGTGGCAACGGGGCTGGCTGGCACCGGGGTGTTGGGATCAGAGGACACGCAGTCAGTCAGCTTTTTCAGCTCCATGCCAATGGGAATAAGATCTGGGGAGCTCAGCTTTCCGTTGACGTGCTCAAACTCTTGCACCTACAATGCGGCGAGAGCGAAACTGTCAGAAAAAGGAGGAAGAGACGCAAACGGCAACACACGTTACCGCTCGTGTTTGACCCTAGAGTACGGCTGTCAGTGCAGCATCCTCATTTCTAACAGTTTTACACTGCGACTGAGAGAGCGGTGACCTTTTTTCTGACTAGGGACATGACCCCGATCCTGGTGAGGACATGCTGACGCGAGAGCCCCTCGCGTGGAACGCCGTCGGCAAAGGTCTCCGCACCGTCTGCGCCCGGTTCGCACAAATGTCTCATGAACAGAGACACGTAGGCCCTGTGAAGGCAAACAAACACAATAACAACACAAGTGCGGTTGGCGTCGCCGAGAGGAAACACGGTGAAAGCTGCAGAGAGACCGTCAACCCCATGCATGTGACGGCCTCACTAGTTTTGGAAGGGTTTGTAACAACAGTTATGAAGACCAACAGGAGTGGTCGAGCGCTACCATCGCTGATAAACGCAGATTATTATCCTACAGGGCAGGAGGATACACGGCAAGACCCTGGACTAGCACAGTTGAGAAGCTGTGAGGGTGTTACTGCTTTAATTCCAGGCTTCTCCTAGAATGTATCCTAGAGCCAAACAGAGAACTTCTCATCTGTCTGCCAAGTGCATACCAAATACCCAGGACTTCACTCAAAGGCCTGGATGAACAAAGATCTAGATGGATAAGAGTACCAACCAAAACCATACAGATATGCACCTGCCAGATGTGAGTCAAACCATCACTAGATGGGATGGCAGTGCAATCGTTGTCCAATCTCTGTCCCAGAGCACAGAGACGCACGTGTGTTACCTAAACTCCCGCTCGCTCTTCCCCCGCAGGTCTCGAACAAGCCAGTGGGAGTTGAAGGCATCTTGAGGCGGCATCCCCCAGCGCATGATGGCGTTGAGGAAGGCTTTCCTCTGGCGGGCGTTGAAGCCGAGGACCTTGAAAAGGCAAAAATGACTCAGGGATTAAAACTGTGCAGCGACACTTCAAATCTGAACTGATGTGAATGTTCTGGTGAAACTCAAGGACAAAAACGATCCCAAGAACCACAGTGATGATTCTCCAGGCTCAGTAGCCATCAGCAGTCGATCAGAAGCGTTAGACGGCTCAGTAGAGCCCTGCTTCACCCAAACAGAGAACATCATCCCTCGGCTGGCATGTGCCACGTACCTCGATGCTTCCCCCGACACGTGCCAGCAGCGGCGGCAGAGGCTTGTCTTTCTCATTCTTCAGCTGTCGACGGGACTGTCTGCGGCCACCTTGGACAGAAACCGAGCGGCCCGTTAGCAGGCTCTCGCTCATGCCTTGATGGTGGTGAGACAAAAACACCTCTGAGCTCTACAGCCACACGATGCTGTTATGCAGCCCACCTTCAGGTCTCTCCTCGAAATCTTCGTCCTCGTCCTCGGACCCCACAGAGTACTCCGACTGATTGTCTGAAAGATCATCCTGCCATTCTGAGCCACAGATCAGAGAAAAACAGTACATTGCGTTCGCTTCTGTCGGTGGCCACCTGGGGGCGCCATGGCACTGCAGACTACTACAGACCACTATAGCTGGGCATGCACATACCTCCTCTGTCCTCTGGATGCGAGTTGGAGGGCTGACTACTCTGGCGGAAAATCACTTTAAAAGCTGTGAGTGGGCTTTAAGCTCTGACGGGGCTCAAAATATTTCCACTTTAAGCATCAACTACTGTTGAACTGTGACAATGGAGACCTTGATGCCGCAGCTTTCAGTGCATCACGGCGTCGATTTGGCGAGCAGGGGAGTTGTAGAGGCATTCAGAAGGCGTGCTTTGAATGCTAATGAGGAGGTGCCACGCTTATGAACCGATGTAGATGTGGAGCGGGTCGGCCAGAATAACAAACTGACTGGCTGACGCCGTGGACACGATTTCCTCAGACCGTCCACAGCTTTGGTACTTGAGCCTCTGATAAGTCGGACGATGAGTTGCTGGCTAATGAAGTCTACTAAAGCAGTGCCCATGCATATCCAATTGGTGCGTTGACTTTGAATTTGGTGTTGAACGGGTTGGCGGTTTGGGGAGTTGGAACAGAAGCTCACGAGTGCTGAGAGGTGGGGGGCACGCGGGGCCTACCTTGGTCCTCCTGCGTTGTGTCGTTGTAGTTGACCTGCTTGCGGATGCGCTTGCCCTTGCCCAGGTTGCGGGCCAGATCCTCCTGCTGCTGCTCGTAGTGATGGCGCAGCAGCTTTTCCCAGTAGTCTGGATCCACGTTCTCCTCCTGCTTGATGATCTCCCGTTCCACCTCTTCCTGCTCACGGGCGTGACACAAACGATGGGATGCATCACACACACACACACAGATATGCAAACACAATGCAGACAGAAAAGCAAACACAGATCCTCAGCAAAGACAAAGAAAGACAACAAGTCAACGGACGAAAATCTTCAAAATACACTGCAGGCTGTCTGGGAGTAAACGTGCTGCACCTGCTCTCTACACAAACAACGGGCAGCATTCTGTCTGTGAGGGAAATGGTAGATGACTGTCCACAGATGAAATTCACCTAACAGTTGAGATTTAGGAGCAGCCGATCGCAGCGCCGAGGCCACCGCACTCTGACAGATATCACACCTTACAGCTAATTCAATGAATTACAAGTTTTACGGTAATAACGATACATTTGTTCATTTGATGTGGAACTGAAATAGAGTAGCTCTCTTCTCCACTCACCTCTCCATCCTCCTCTTTCACCACATACTGGGCCACCTTAAAGGAGCTGAGGTACTCGTTCATGTTCTGAATTTCGGTGTCCTCGGTGGCATCCTGGCTGCGGTCGAGGAGCTTGGAGATGGCGTCATCGTCGTAGTGAATAACGTTGCCCTCCTCGCCATCCTTGTTGTCGCCTGTTGATCAGAGGCCCATTATGGGACTTTTTGTCTTGTTACAGATTCAATTTAACCATGGAGCCGAGTGCTACGTTCAGAGTCTTTTTCCACCATAAAGTAAGAGACCACGTGGAAACTGTGTCCAACAATGACCAATGCAATAATTACTTTAACGAACAAAGTTGCAGCTGTTCATTGGCTGGACAAAGCTGGTTCCAGGGCTTTAGGGACCTCTGACAGGCCAGAGCTGGACGCTGCAGCGTAAACATACCCATGGTGCGTGCTGCCTCCATCTCATCTTTGAAAAGCTCCTCTGTGCCAAACTTGAGGATGTCATCTAGTTCTTGTTTTGACATGGAGCCAGTTTTGGAGCCCAGGCCAGGTCGCACCACAAGGTGTGTGAGCATCATCTTCCTCTTGGCCACCTGAGTGATCCTCTCCTCCACCGAGCCCCGTGTGACAAAGCGGTAGATCATCACCTTCTTGTTCTGGCCGATACGGTGGGCTCGGCTAAAGGCCTGGAAGACATCGACGGATGGATTGAGAAGAGACGGGCACACGGAGGGCGAAACAGCTGAGGGAGCAGTCTCAACAGGCTGGGCTAACGAGGCAGCTAATGACAACGAATTGCTGATTATGAGATATTCAAACCATGAATTGATAACGGGTGTGTGTTAGATTCTCAAAGAAAAAGTACTTGGATGTCATTGTGAGGATTCCAGTCCGAGTCATAGATGATGACAGTGTCCGCACTGGCCAGGTTGATGCCCAGACCTCCAGCCCTCGTCGAAAGCAAAAAGCAGAACTGCTGAGCACCCGGAGCTGTGGCAGCGCCAGAGAAGAGAGGATCTGAGCAACGCCGTCTCCGCCTTCGTAGCGTGAAGAAGAGCAAGTGAAGACGGCACACTCACCGTTGAAGCGGTCGATGGCCTCCTGCCTGAGGCCTCCAGTGATGCCTCCATCTATGCGCTCATATTTATAACCCTCAAACTCAAGAAAATCCTCGAGCAGATCCAACATCTTGGTCATCTAAAGTAAACACAACACTGAAATTAAAATCACACATCCAAACACAGAATTTGGAACAGAGTTTCAAATCAAATTGCCAATAAACCTGCAGAGTGAAAATAAAATTTTTATTACCTGTGAAAAAATGAGAACTCTGTGTCCCTCATCTTTAAGTTTCTTCAGCATCTTCTGAAGTAGAGTCAGTTTTCCTGAGGACTTCACAAGTAGATTGCCATCATAGGATCCGTTGGGTAAGACAGGGGCTTCCTACAAAAATATTCAAAGCATCGCTCCAATAAAAACCTTAATAATACATTCATAACAAATTCAAGACAGCTGCTGGAGGGTAATGATTGGAAGCAAGGAGGGTTTCGAGTACGACTGTGCCTCTCTGGCCGGAAAGACGAGCCAAGCACTAAACTTTCTGCTCACATCTGTCACATCTGTATGCAGCCACTACACACTTAAGAGTATTTTGTCTTACCACAGCAGCCACGGGGAACAGGTAGGGATGATTGCAGCACTTCTTCAGGTCCATCATGATGTTGAGGAGGGACACCTGGTTCCCTCCACCTTTGGAGTTCAGAGCCTCAAAGTTTCTCGTCAAGATGAACTTGTAATATTTCCTGCGGGTTAAAGGTCACGGCTCAGATGTTACTGGTGCAGTGTCAAAGAGAGCATGTTTGATTGTGTCACTTGTGCTTCTCTAAGTGGCTTTAATCGGAGCAGTTGAGGAGCTGTCCTGTATTAGGCGTATGCACTCAATCATTCCAAACACATTGCAAGCACACTGACATGTTTTGCGTGAAACACTTCTCCCTAAAAAAAACGCAGCATGTTCTATGTGAGAGGTGATCCAGAGGACAAACTTTTGCATGGGGCTGAGTTCCACTCTGACAATCAGTTCTGTCTTGGCAGGCATATTCTTGAAGACATCAGCTTTCAGCCTTCTGAGCATATGAGGTCCGAGGAGGTCGTGAAGCTTCTTGATCTGGTCCTCCTTCGAGATGTCAGCAAACTCCTCCAAGAAGCCTTCCAGGTTGCTGCACAAAGACGAGCAGAAACAGGAAAATGAAACTATGAACTAACATTAGAAAGGTCTATCCCTAACCCTGGATGACTGAAACCACACCCCACCACCACAAAATTATCTAACTTTCTTCTTATAGAACCTTTTGCTATTACCACACCATCAATCCATACACACCATACATCCACCTACATAATACACCAGCTCATCCAGTCATGTTGCAAAGGGAATGGCTCACTTGAAGCGTTCGGGCGTGAGGAAATTAAGCAGGTGGAAAAGCTCCTCCAGGTTGTTCTGAAGGGGAGTCCCCGTCAGTAGCAGTTTGTAGTAGATCTTGTATCCATTGAGGATTCGAAAAAACTAAGTGACACACATCAAATTGAATGAGATCGTGACCAACCTTTAAAACGCCTTTTATTTCTGATGTGCTACACGATGCGTTTGGCTAGGCGTGCTTCATCCCAGCTCCTCCTGTTGCTGCCGGATCGAGTCTGTCTTACCTTGGACTGATTGTTTTTCAGTCGGTGGGCCTCGTCTACCACCAGGCAGGCCCAGGTGATGGAGCCCAGGATAGCTTGGTCTATCGTGATCAGCTCGTACGATGTGAGCAGCACATGGAACTTGATGGGGGTGTCTTTCTAGAAAGGGCAACAACCAGCCAAAGAGCGCATCAGCAATTCAGGCTGATGGTGATTGATTGTGCCCCTGCTGCCGAGCCGTTGATGCTCTGAATGTGCAGTACCTTCATGCGGAACACCTTGCGTCCCAATTTCACCGCACTGTCTTCGAAGGTGAACTCGTTCTCCCTGATGGTGGCCCGGCTGTCTTTGTCTCCTGTGTATGTGACCACGTAGAAATCTGGGGCCCACATTTCAAATTCCCTCTCCCAGTTGATAATTGTTGATAAGGGCGCGCTCACCAAGAAGGGCCCCTTAGAGTGACCCTGTGGAGGGGATGTGAAGGTGTAAAGTCATAATCGGCCAATATAACATCAACAAAACTCACAATGGCCATTTCGTTAATGTTCTTTGTTTTACGTACAACCACACTAACACTGGCGCTTGATATTTTATACGATTAACCACCATATAATATAATTGCAATAATGAAGACGTGAATCGAAATTACTTGGCTGAGTAACTTTTATTTCCACCCTCACCTCTTTGTAGAGCGAGTAGAGGAACACTATTGTCTGCACAGTCTTTCCCAGGCCCATCTCGTCGGCTAGGATGGTGTCTGTGCCCTGTGCCCAGGAGAACCTCAGCCAGTTCAGGCCCTCCAGCTGGTAGGCGTGCAGCGTTCCCCCAGTGGCATTTATGTACCATGGCTGGTGCTCAAACTTAATGGTTGGCTGGGTAAAATGTAAATGCATGAAAAGTAAAGTCACCTGACACATGTGCCTTTGAAGGGCAACGATCGCTACATGCAGGAGAAAATAAACTCCAGAGAAACAGTTTCTGAGCACATATGTAAGAAACAGCTACATTGAAATACGTCTAAAAAATCCTCTCTGATCACCTGTTCGCTCTGGTCTTCAATCTAAATAGCATCAACAGCACCTTGCGGCATGACAGCTCAGGCATGAGTCACGTCTACGCAGTGCAACAACTCACATCTATTATAGGAGCGTCAGGAGGGACCTCTCTCTTCTGATGGTCGTCCTTCAGCTTCTTTCCTTTCCTCACCGCCAGGTGGCGTTGGTCCTCCCCTAGAATTTGCTCCCTGGAAGAATTCCAGCAATGCATTGATTTATGATCCAAACAACAACAGAACATAGGAAGGAGGGGCAGCAGTGAAAATGGGTGAAATCCTGCACCGATATAGAAATATACAGTATATAGCTGCGTGACTGAATGGCAGGAGAAGGAAAACGTGGCAACATTATTGACACATGACCCGATGAAGCAAGATGATGTGACAGACACGAGGCGAGAAACTGCATTTTTTTCTGTATTGTTTTGCAATGAATTGGACATTGTGCGCCTCACTTATCACTGGTAGACATAAGTGCTGACAAGTGATTGCCTCATATTGGCCCCAGAGGGTTCTCTCGGCTGGCAGGCACAGACGTTTATTACCGGCGTCCTCATCCTCGTTCCCACCCTCTTAAAAATAGCTATGGAAGGGTAGAGCTGCGTGATTAGCCAGCGCCAGCTAACCTGTGATCCCAGTAAAAGGCTTTATGGTTATCATATTCGGGGATGTCAAAATCGTCCACCTCCCAGGTGCACTGGTCGTAGGGCAGGTCTCTCCACTTGATCATGTAATGCACGTCACCATCTTTATCAAAGCTGCAGGAGGAAGCAGACAGGATTGCATCATTTTCCACAAAATGTGTCAAAGATTAGTCGGTGCTCTCAGATCTTATAACAGCCTTCACGAGAATTAAGAAACATAAAATCTCATCCCGGAACACTGTTTCACTTGAAGAGCTATTTTTAATGTTCGGATTAAGTCTCAGAGAAGCAAGAAAAATATAGCCAAAATTCTCTTCTGTTTTTGTTTGAAGTGTTGATGTGCTAACAATTATAGCTGTTAACGATTGAAATCACTGAGTTCTGGACAGCGCACAGACAGAGGATCCTTCTGTGACAGTGCGTATGTGCGTGACCTGGCACCTGTGGTTCAGTATCCGATGGATCACCATCCACTCCGGCTTGATGCCGTAGCGGTAGAAGCGCTCCTCCATCACAGCGTACTGAGGATCTTTGCTTTTTCTCTTCTCGCTGTTAAGCTCCTCCTCTCCGGAGCCGTAGTCAAACGGTGGCGGCTCGTCCATGTCATTCTTGCGCTGGTAGTTCCGATACATAACCGTGTGGTACAGCTCCAACTGCACACCCACACACAGGAGAACACAAACCCGCTCAGGACCACATCCGGCACAGGACGGCAATACCAAATCACGGCATCCAGCCTCATTTGATTCATCACTGAGGATTCCAGAATGGATTTATTGATGGGGAGATAGCTTAAAAAACGAGGACAGGAGACTCGAATCTATGAGGGCCACATAGGCAAACAAACAAATGCTCATCCATCACTAAATCCAATCGCAGTGGAAGCGGCCGCATTGATTTCACACCCGACGAATGAGGTAATTTCCAAACTATTGCAAAGGAATACGGAACAGTGTCGCATAAAAACTGCTTCAAATGTGCCTCATTCGCAACACAGACAGAGCACCAGCGCCGTATCGGGTTTTCAGCTTACTATGAGAACGCACAAGGGACGGAAATGTTCAAACTGAAATAGGACTCATCTGTGGCCTCCCACCTGCAGCTCGCTGGCCCAGGAGCAGTGCCAGTAGGAGAGGCCGGTCCATTTGACGAAGAACTCCCTCTCCGGGTGACCCTTAAGAGGAGGATTCGCCAGCGGGTCTGCTGGCTTGCCGTCAGAGCCGGCAGGTAGTTCGGCGGGCAGCGGAGGTTCCCCCCAGGTCCAGTGCAGAATCCTCTGCACCTTGCCTTTGAGAGGGGGGCACTGACACAAACACAAGGGGTGCTGGGATGAAGACCGTTGTCGGCCATAACGGGCCGCATGCAGCGCTCTACCCTGATGAAGAATTCCAGCCACGTGGGCGTCAGCTCACCATGCAGCGTGGACACAGCCACTCCCCGTTTGGGATCTCTGGGAGAGGCGGGTTGAGGCAGTGGATGTGGTATGAGGACGGGCAGGTATCACAACAAAGCAGTTCTCCCCCATCTTTGCACACCCTGCAAAACTCCATGTGGTCATCCTCCTCCTCACCAGCCGGCTCCTCCTCATCCTCATCCTCATCTTTGGCCTCCCATTGGATGCCCTCCTTCTCCTGAGTGAACACACACACAGCGTGAACAAAGATTGCGCCCAAAACGTCTCACCGCGGTGCAATAAAATCCAGTGTGTGTGTGTGTGTGTGTGAGTGTGTAAAAATAAAGCAGTGTACTCACACAGTGTGGACAGCTCCACTTGCCCTCGGGGGCCTTCTCCAGCTCCGGGTCCAAGCAGACCAGGTGATAGGCTCTGGGGCAGGTGTCGCACAGGATGATCTCGCCCCCTTGCTGGCAAACCTCACAGTAGTCCTGGTGATCCGTCTCGTAGCCGTCGCCATCCTCCTCTGAGAGGGGAGAAATGCAGGGAGTCCACCGTGAGGGGGCATTCTGGGGATGAAAACACTCGAAAACACACAATTTAAATGGCATTCATAATTAACAATGAACAATAAATAAACAATGGACCTGCGAGGAATTTCAAAGAGCTTTACGAGGGGAAACAGCACAGCGGTGAGAGTGTCAACATACTTTTCCTTTTTTTCCGCCCACGTCGGGGCTTTTTCTTTGTGGCAACTCCCGTGATATCAGAAAGCACAGAGGCACTGTGGATACTGATGTCATCAAAGTCCGACTCCTCTAGGAAGTCCTCCTCGCTCTGGGAAGGCATGCAAGCACAAAGAACAGTCCACACAGGAGCCGCAGGGCGATTTGTTCCTGGTCACTTTCATACTACTCAAAGTAGGACGGGACGAGGCCCGGCGGCGGGGTGAACTACAAGATAATGACAAAGTTGAATCGCAAAATACCGAGGACGCTTTCTTCTTCTTCCCACTTTGGCCTGACTTTGATTTGGTCTTCTTGGGCTTGGGTTTCTTCTTCACTTCCTTCACAGTCTTGCTTCTTTTTCGAACCCCGGGTCCTACGAGATGGAGACAAACCACAGACGTGGCAGCTCAGCGGCTCTGTCACAGTTACTGCTAAAAATACGCGCGGCCGCACACTTCACTGGTCCTTACCCTTTCCCTCTTTGGTTTTGGCTTTTTTGATTGGGCCCAGCTGAGAGCCGGGCAGGCTGCTGCTCAGAGACGTGGGCTGCGCCACGGTGACCGTCTCCACGGCGGCGGCCACGGCCGCGGCCACTGCGGTGGCAGATGCCCCTTTGAACGGGTTGTTGGCACTGAACTCTCGCCACTTGGCCCCTAACACTGTCATCATCTTTGACATGGGGATCTTCGGGTTCTTCTTGGCAATGAGAGGCCTGAATTGAAGCCAGGGCAGAGAGGAGAACGACGGCAACTTTATTATGTCATCGGCGATTCTTCCGCAAACGATTTACACTTCCCCCGGCCTTGATTTCCCGATGCCCCACTGCCCCCTAAATTCTGCTCTCTCCGCTTTGCCGTGTGTACATCATGTTTGTGATTTGTCAGGCGACAGCTTGAGGTTTGGCACGCTGGCCTGTGAAAGATAGTGGGTCAGAGCTCTAAGTCCCAGAGCCTCCCGGCTGTCACAGGCATCCAGTAAGCAGCTGACTACTCACAGGGGGCCCTGCAGGATCTCATGCTCCACTTTGTCAAAGCAGAGGCTAAGCCCAGCCAGACCGCCCCAGGTGAGGCCAGCTCCACACCAACAACGCGGCTTTCTAGCTCGGACAAAAAGAGCAGTGTTTCCTCTGTGTGCCGCGATTTCCACCACCGAGGAGTTTCTGTTGAGAGCCCTTTCACGGAGGGACTCGGCCAATCGGCAGCAACCAAAACAGAACAGAGGAGTTTAACAGAGGCTGATAATTTGAGGGGGAAATGGATACTGGCCTGAGGAACTGGCTGAAAGCCTTGTAGTTGGTGATAGTTTTGTAGTCCTCCTCTGTGAAACCATACTGTACGTCCTCCAGGCCCCATTCCTGCATCAGCTGGCTCGACGATTTGGGCTCCTGAGAAAACAGAGATGACAGATATCAACGTTTCGCAGTTCTTACTGCATTATTAATCCGCATGGGACTTTGTGGCGTTTGACCTCAGGGGCTCCAAGCTGACAGCTCTGCCACCCCAGACATGCCTCCCAAAGGGTTTTGCACATTTCAAGACACGTCTCGTAAACACACAAACATTTAAACAGGCTCAGAGCCACCATAACACCGTGCAGCCTGACAGGGTAGGGGCCTCACCTTCATGTTACCGTCATCGTCGTCGTCATCGTCGTCGTCGTCATCTCTCTTCTTCTTTCTGGGCTTCTTCTCTTTCTTCTCCTTGGGCTTCTTCTTCTTCTTCTTGGTGGGACCATATGTGCTGCTCTCGCTCTCCGAGCCGATTATTGGACGCTCCCGCTCCCGCTCCCGCTCTTCCTCTGCATCTGACATTTCCTCCAGGTCACTGTCAAGTCTTCCCTGGATTCCCCCCTGTGGAAGGTGTAAATACACACGCGCACGTTCAATTGTTGGATCAATAGTGAGACACAGAGGTGTCGGGATCACTCGATGTGAACTGATTTCCTTGTATGTATGCACGACGTACATTTGAAAATTTCAACCTGCTTAGTGTTTCTGTGTTGCTGCCAGGTATCGTCCCACAACAGCTATTTTTGTATATGTAAACAGGTGAAGCCTGTCTTCCAGACTTGTGCTTCCTCAATGTGTTCAGATGTGTGTGGCTTAACATCGCAAACGTCCACGTCAGATTTCACGATCACAACTACTGTTACATTCTAAGTTGAAATTTCACAGCTGGCACAACAAAGCAAATCTGTCCTGTTGGGAGCAACATGCAGGTATACACTGCGCTGGCTGATACGCTTGAAATGCACAAAATTGCAAAGAAATGGTAAATATGCAGTGTGTTGGCAGGGGTCGGATTAGTGAGCAAGACTCCTGCAGATGTTGTACACACCATTAGTGCTTCGTTACTACAAGAGTCCATCAAATCCAATCCGTCTTTCTGCAATATATACATGTTGCTCAAACAACACCATGGTGCCACCTTGGGAAAATACACCTTCAACGTTTCATCCCGTTGCAGCCCCGTGCTGCCTGCTGCCTGTGTAATACCAGACATCTGGAAGCCTGTGTGGATTTAACAGTTAACAGGTGTTGTTTGTGTGATCAGCGCTGTTGCATATGAGCAAATTCAATAGTGTTCCGGCGCATGTGCACGGGTGTGTGTGTGTCTGTGCATGTGAGAGGGCGAGAGAGAGAATGAGGGGGTGTCATCTGATGTGCATCTTTACGTGGGTTGTTGAATGTATGCACAGCGGGTCTGTACACACACGTGTTCATCTCTATTGTGTGCTGCTGTATGCTTTTGTCTGTGTGTCTGCATCAGAGCACTATGTTTTGCGTCTGTACGCACAGGACATTTGCAATTTGCACTTGCACGAGTGTCTTGTATTGTGTGTGCATGTGCGTTTGTGCACCTATATGGACAAGAGTCGGTGTGTGTGTGTGCGCGCGCGTGTTCGTGTGTGTGTGTGCGTGCACATGACATGGAGTAAATTCGTGCACAGCAGCCTTGTGGTCTGCTCTCTGCCTGTTGCTCAGCAGGCCTGCGTGGATCCATGGAGAGACTTGCAGGCGTTTTGCTCTGCAGCGCAGTGGAAAGGCTCACGTTGCCGCAGCGCCCGCCAACCCTACCAGCAGCCTGGCTGTGTTGCCATGGTGACCAAATTCGAGCAGTGTCTGGCTCTTGCTCGCTCTCTTCCTAGTTCTGTCTCCTTTTCTTGTATACACCCCTCCCTGTCCCCCCGCACGCCTGCTTTTTCTCTCACTTTCCCTCCTTCACATCCTGCAACCCTCCCATTATTTTCTCTCTCACTCTCTCTCTTAAACAGCTCCCAATTTCTTTATCTCTCTCACTCTTTCTGTCTACCCAGCCACCCTCTCACTCCCCCCTCCTTCCCGCACACCCCAACCCATCATCATCACCACCACCACCACCACCACCGTGCCCCCCTATTCACTCTATCACAGTGGCAGCCAATGGAACGGCGCCATCCAATCAGACTCTTTTGCATAACGAGCTTGTTATGCAGAGGCCTGTAGCAGATCTAGAGCTACAGCTCCTGTCTAGACAAACCTTACTTGTGCATAGGGCGAAGCAAGAGAGCAGGAGATGGATAGAGAGGAGGGGGAGAAAAAGAGCATGAGAGA
>OMPJ01001798.1:5400-15757 GCA_900312935.1 Carapus acus
GGCAGGCGAACGCCGGGTCGTGGGAACCGGGGCCCAACAAAGGCCGCTATTCATCCGTGTCCATTCAGCGTGAGAGGAGGGATAACCTCTGCAGAGGCTGGGCCGCGGGCTGCCGGGAGAGAGAGAAGGAGGAGGAAGAGGAGGAGGAGAAGGCCGTTTGTTCTCAGTGTCTGTGGTCATCCTGGCAGGTGACCAGCTTGACCAGAGCCCCAGCCAAGCAGGCAACTGAGCAACGTCAATTACGTTAATTGTGATAATAACTACAGGAAAGCAGCACACACAGACCAGACCAGTGTAAATGGGGGGCTAGAGAGGTGGATGCTAATTGGTGATCAGAAATTAGAATTTAGAATTTTTGAAATTAGAATTTTTTGTCATCATCACTGCAATTAACATTGTATTGTACACTTAAGGTTCAATTTTATTGATTGATTTAATAAATATGTACTTTTTTATTCATTACATTCAATTAATTCAATCAATCAAATGAAACTAACACACCCACTGTCATGTCTCCTCACCTCTCCATCAGAACAAACAAGCACACACACACACACACACACACACGTTCCCTGAAAAAGGTTTTCTTTGTGTTGTATTACCTGCTAATTGTAAGTAATTATGAGTGTATGTGGAGGTTTTATACTGATAAGGGGGAGTTTTTTCCTTGCCACTATTGCTAATGGGGGATTTGCTTGGTCTGTTAGTCATCATCTGACAGTATTTGAATATATACATGCTCTACTAGCTCCATCTTGGAAAGCGCCTTGAGATAACTTTTGTTGTGATTTGGCACTAGACAAATACGATTAAATTGGATTGAATAGTAGTTGCTGGAAGTGATGAAAAACACAAAAACGCTATCACACACTCACTCAAACTGTGACTCACACACTCAAACTGTAAAATACACACACACATACACACACACACACACACACACACTTAAAACCTAAAATCTGAATCTCCATGAGCAAACAAACATAATTTACAATAGCAGACAGACAGGAAAATAAAACAGCGTAACAGAAAATAGTCAAAATATTTGTAAAAGTACTATAACATGTCATGCTTGGCATGCTAGATGTATCTGTCATGTCATACTTTTTTAGATTACGGGCAAGTCATTGTTTCCATCACAACTTTTTTTCATGGTGCAGTAATCTACATATGTGAACACTTAAGATATCTTCTTTATTGTTGTAATAGTATGTTCTTTTGTTTCTGCTTTCTTTCCTTTGTTGTGCCAAAGCAAACATTGTCCCTCACACACACACACACTCACGCAGAAGGAGCTGTCGATGTCTCTGTGACCACTGCCCCCAGCAGAGTGTGGTGGGCAGAGGAGAGAGATTACATGTGAGCACGCGACTTGCGTGCCGTCAAGATGCTCCATTGAAAAATACACAGAGAGCTCTCACACACACACACAATGCCAGGGTATTAAGGGGAGGAGGGAGCATGTATGAACTGTTGTTTGGATCACACAATGGCTTTTTTCGCATGTCACTACTTCTGGGATAATGAGACATCCTCCCGTTTACTGGAAAAACACACTGGTGCCTCAAGCCAACAACAAGACCCACAATGACTTTGTTGTCATTGGTGTTACTTAAGACTCAGTGTAGATTCAAGTGAAATCAACTATTCCCATGCCAAATAATCACAACAAGCGTTATGACCAACATTTATTGAATGTTTGCAGCTGACTCCATCTGTATTTCTGCCGCATGGAATGAGGTTTTTACATCCTGAGATGATGAATCTTGTGTGAAAATATGCTTGACATAAAATTGTAGCTGCGGAAAGATCTGAAAATCCTTGTCCATGCATTATTATTAGACTATGGCCACCCCAGAAGCTACTGAAGACACAATATGCCAGGATTTGAGCATAGATCTAACATTGCACTCTTCACGGCTTAGGAGATCCTACCAAAGCTATCTGTGATTTGTTTCCGCCCCTTGGCAATTGAGTGTGGCCACCATCCATCTGACTCTTGTTTGTTTTGCCACCAAATGGGACAGAAAAAAACCCACAGAGGACAAGCTGGTTTGGTATCAACTTGATCGAGCACATGTACTTGTTCCATACATGGAAATGAGCAGGACAAGTCAATATAGAGCCCCTTCCACCTGCTTAGTGGAAAACCAAAGCAGACTCTGGTACAGCCTATTCCCCCATGTCATTACCTGCATTACTTATGTCAATTATATGTATATGTAGGAAAATATATAATAGGTGTGTATACATACATACATACATACATACATACATACATACATACATACATACATACATACATACATATACTGTATATACGTGCGCGTGCACACACACACACACACACACATTTATATATGATGGACATGAAAAAAAATAGTATATATGTACAAATAGTGCCTTGAGATAACTTGTGATATGATTTAGTGCTATACAAGTTAGATTGACTTGACTTGACTTGACTTGACTTGACTTGACTTGAGTCAATGATGTGTTGCCACCCATTGGCAACCCTGATTCTCATGTTAATATCATCCAGGAAATATATTACAACCATTTTATATATCATAACCATTACAGTTTGATTAAATAAAACATTAACCATATGTTTCATCACGGCATATCTAGATGCATTGTGAGCATGCAAAAAAAAAAAAGCATAAACACAGATTTGCTTGTGTTGTGGTACATTCAACCAGTCTGTCTTGTCTGGTAAAGAGATTTGCTTTCCCCAAAAACATTTTTTTCCAACCAGCAAAAGTAATGACTGTGTTCGGATAAATCTCATTAAATCTCGGTGTTTGTGCAGATGAGTCAACCGTACAAGGCAGAAACGTCTTCCTGTACAGCAATCAATCGGAATGGACGTGTTCACGGAGTGAGGGCGCCCCCCTGTGGCCTACCCCATCCCACAGCAAAACCGTTTGTCATCGCTGCTGCAATGTCAGGTGACCAAAGGGGGCGCTGGAGTCGAGAGCAGTGACAGTGCGTGCTAACGCTAGCAGTCGCGCTGAGAGAAAGAGGTAGGAAACAGGGGCCGCACCATTAACAGGACTACAAACAAGGGGAGGCGACCGTCAAGGAAAGCCGTTTTCGCTGGCAGGAGCACCTGATCGAGCCGAGGCTGTCTTGGCAAATCGGAGAAGACAAGTGAAAACGCCATTTTCAAGGTTCGGAGTTATATTTATCCACACAAGACATTCAATATTAGCTAAGACAACGATAGCGCCAAAGTTAGCTATCGTTAGCTCGCTGCAGGAACGCAACTAAGTTAGCCTGGCTTATCGAGAATAGGCACACGGGCTCAGGTTCTCCGTTCGCGACGCCGAGCCCGCTGTCGAGATTCCCTCCATCAAGCTTCAGAGACCGTTGTTATGGCTGACATGGCTGTTCTTCCCTCGATACACATTATCGATGAACTTGAATGCGGCTGGCGGCGGCAAGAGCAGCAGCAGCAGCAGCAGGCCCGCCCAGGCCTTCTGCACGTCGACCACACACACAGGCAGTGAACGCCGTTGTTTGGTGGACTCTGATTGAAATGCGAGAGGCCACGGCACCTCACCGGCAAATAAACGGCGATCGAGTCTAAAGCCAGTGATTTCTGTACATCGTGTGTTGAGACTGTTATAATTGCAGTTTATATTGGCCGACTCAAATTATTCCCCGGATGAGAGACACGATATGATAGAATTTCACGAAGTTGACAGGCTTTCAGACCATCACAAACCAGGCGTGGGTAACGAGGGGCGGTGCTCCGCAACTTTATATTGGCTGTCTGCGTTGTTGTTGTAATTTATTTTCTTTTCGAAATGCGATGTTGACACCGTAGGTCTACTGGATAATGTCGACACACAGAGGTTGTTGACTCACTCGAAAATGTGGATAGAGTATAGGCTCTGCCTCAGATAGAGTCGCGCTGTTATTGTTAGCCGAGTGTTCAATGGTAGACAAGAGAGCATCTGCAGCTTTCTGCGCCAGAGCGTTTCCACACCATTTATTTGCTTTTTGCGGTCTAGCTTTGTTTAACAGGTATGAAATGGCTCTTTTATCAGATTGTGGCAGCTGTAGCTCGCTCAGGTTGACTGAAAGTCGCCTTACTTTTTCTTTCCACCAGATCGCAACATCCTTATTCAAACCAGAAATTCAGTATAGAAATCTTAAAAGTGTGTATTCACTGTCGACGGCGTGCAGGGAATGTTTTAAATTTGTTGTCAAGAAACTTAACATTTAGCTGTTACATGTCCTCTTGAAGTGTTTCGAAATATATGCTAATGAACCACGCCCCCTGAGTCTCAATGAAGGAAATTACTGTCAATCACCACCTCAAGTACTGTGATTGGTCCAACACATAGCTTGCAAAATCCCACTCTGCTAATACGTAACACCAATTCCTGAAATGTTAGACGATCACTAAGCACACATGATTTGGACGTAAAAGTAGCATGCCTTTAGATGACAAATGTAATGTGGTGTTGTTTGTGGCAAGAGTTATGCTGAAGCATTTGTGTGCTTACAGAACTTGTGAACTATGAGAATTAAATCAAAGAAAACGTCTAGAAAACTCATTGCAACCACTACTTCTTAGGGGTTTGTGACAGTCTGCATGGTCAGATTTTCACCTGCCATATGTTGTACCAACTTATTTGTGTCACAGATGTTGAACAGGGTCACAAGCGGGCAGCCGGTTTTGCTACCGGCTGACAAAATTAACGAGCATTAGCCTGTGCTAAAGACAGATTTGGCCACCTGGTCAACTTGAAAGCTACACCTGGATGCAATAAAGACACATTAAGCGCTCCTCTGCAGCTAGTCTAACAGATGAGATGAGTTTTGTGTTTCATCACACATGACACATCAGATATGATTGGTGGCTGAGCCTCCTACTCAGACATGGTGTGTATTCCTGACGCCTGCTGAGCTTTGTAAATGTGGACCTCCTGCCAAGTAACTAGATGTCCTTGATCAAATCAAAGCAACGTTACGTGCACAGCCCAATATCACATATACTGTTTCAAAGAGATTTACACACACCCAACTCAAAGTTTCAATCCCCGCCCAGGACAGTGCTTCAAGAGAAACCTCAAAAGTTACTTCAAAGTAAATAAAAAAAGAAGTAAATCTCTGCTGAGGCAATTCAAAGAGTTGATTCCCTCTTCATAACTGGCTGGATATGTGGAGGCAGTTACCTGAGGGAGGACCATGTATAGGTGAATGTCATGCAGACATTAGGTGACAGATAGACAAACCAAGTCTAAGGAATCTAAATCTTCAGAGTCGTCCAGGGAGAGCTGCCAAGGTGTAATAGCCATTGTTTTGGTTATGACAGGTGGTAGAATGACGGGAGCAGGATGGGCGCCATGGAAGCTACACAATGTTTAAGTGGTGAGCTTAGAGGGATGTAGAGGGTAGAGGATTCTCATTCATCACACTGGCTTGATGGCACCCCAGTATCTCATCTTTTACTTGTTATGCGCCACCTCTGTTACAGCAGACACGACAGATTTATCCTGGTTACTTTGTGATTGGTGGAAAGGGAATGGATGGATTGGTCCCACCCTTGGCTGTCACTCAGCTCTTCTGGGAATTTCGTCTTTTACGCCTTAGTTTATCTTAGATGGATGGGTGGGGCAAGCAGTGCTGCAGATAAGGGTCCATGTTGAGTAAGCCAGCTGAAGCTTTAACACTGTAGCGTCGCTGTTATCACCTTGTGGTAATACAACCCTGTAGTGTGGCCAAGTTTTATCAACATTTAAGTGTCTTTTGTGTGAAATCAAAAGGTGTGTCGATGATTGAAGCACATTTGAAAAGTGCACAGTACTCATGTTATTATACATCTCAACTCAAACAGAAAAGTGAACATTCCATATCCCGACAGATGGCTTGTTCATAAATAACCCATTAAGCAATATTGGCTGATTGTGTCATCGATGATGTTTGATGCACCTGTGATATACACGAAATATCAGACATTACATCGTTGCACACGGAAGCACACCCTTTTCGGCATGTGTTTCCACTCTGATGTTGTGAGTGATGTCTATATTAATGTCCTCTGAGCTATGTGTGCCATAGCTTGTCTCTGATCACATGCCCACATCTGGACTCAGCTTTGTGTCCAAGTTATGGAGCCTTGTGTGCACCGGAAAGTGTCTCGTGCAATAGCAGTTAGTCAAAATTCAGCTTTACATGAATATTCATTTTTAGAGCTTGACATGATTATTCATTTTTGTAATTTGTGAGTTGTTGTAGCTTGGTGTCGGAGACATAATGCAGATTCTCCCTCTGAAAGAGGCCTCAAATCAGTTTCTAACCTCCCCAGGTGGACTGTCCGCTGCCTGGTTGCTCGTGGTAACTTTCCGCTATGCCTTTCCCCTTTGGCAAGTCCCACAAGTCGCCGGCAGACATCGTCAAGAACCTGAAGGACAGCATGACGGTGCTTGAAAAGCATGACATCTCAGACAAGAAGGCTGAAAAGGTATGGCAGGAACAGCAAATATTTTGTCCCCTCAACAAAGGGATTAGTTTGGAAAGAAGGCAAGGAATGTTACTTAGACTGCAGTAATTTTGTGAATGCTTGACAGTGCTTTGCGTCTTATTTACAACACCAACTTCCAGGCGACAGAGGAGGTATCAAAGAGCTTGGTGGCCATGAAGGAGATTCTGTACGGTACCAACGAGAAGGAACCTCAGACAGAGGCCGTGGCCCAGCTAGCTCAGGAGCTCTACAACAGTGGCCTACTCGGCACCCTGATAGCGGATCTGCAGCTCATTGATTTTGAGGTGAAAAACTCGGTTTTAAACAAAAGAAGTGGCAAAATGGGACGAACAGGCGAGATGCAAAGAAGAGGCAGTAGATTTAGGAGAAAAAAGATTTAGGATTTAGCAATAGTAGTGATGGTGTGGGTGCACCTGGGAAGACTGTATCTCAGTGATACACAATATGTTTGTCTTGTTACTGTACACACAGATAGTATGGATGGCCTTAGTGTTTGCAGCCAACCTGTCTGATGTCCCTCTGCAGAATGTGTCTGCGTGTGTGTGTGTCTGCCACCGCCTCCAGCTTTTGAGTCTCTGTGTCACAGGATGACTCATTGTTGTTTTTGTGCAATCTTGCACTTCCTCTTTTAACCCTCAATCTCAGGCGTGCAGCACACGAAATCAAAAAATGCGGTTGAGTGTACTTATTGATTGCTTGAAACAAATGGGATTTTGTTTTTACACCCATTACATAAATATCAGTCGAGAATACGAAGGATAGGAAGAGATGGAGTCTGGTGATCCGCTTGTGGCAACCCTTAAAGGGAGCAGCTGAGAGAAGGGGAAGATGACACAAATGCACTTGTGTCCTTATTTCCTCCCTGTCTGGCTGAAATGATTAAATTGATAGCCCAGGTGTCATTGTCACACTAGAGTAACAAAAGTTTCCATTTTGCATTGTTACTTTGTGTCCTCGAAAATGTTGCCGTTGTGTTTTTCATGCGTTACCCTTAATCTCTAACTTTCCCTGCACTGCCTAGAAAGTGAACCTTGCAATTTGTTGACATTTTAAATTATGTATTCTTCATTTTTTCACTGCCAGGGTAAGAAAGATGTAGCTCAGATCTTCAACAATATTCTGAGGCGTCAGATTGGCACTCGAACACCTACGGTGGAGTATCTCTGCACCCAGCAGAATATACTCTTCATGCTGCTGAAAGGGTGAGAAGAAAAACTTTCTAAGGATTATAAATGGACCAAGTATTTACTAGTATTTTTCCTATACCTCATTTACCTATAAGCACTCTGTCCATTGGAGACGTGCATACAATTTCTACAGTGTCTCCTCTGCTGCTGTTCTTTTCAGGTACGAGTCCCCAGAGATTGCCCTAAACTGTGGTATAATGCTGAGGGAGTGCATCAGACATGAACCACTTGCCAAAATCACACTGTGGTCCGAGCAGTTCTACGACTTCTTCAGATATGTGGAGATGTCTACGTTCGACATAGCCTCAGATGCATTTGCCACTTTCAAGGTAGGTTGACTCACTCTGGGCACACAGTGGGGCACACAGTAACCTAGTTTGGATGAATGGAGTTACAGTTAAAAAACACACAAGTGTCGGTTCAAAATGGAGCAAATACAAAAATGCCATGAGTGGAGACGTGACAATGAAGGATTATCTAATGCGATGCATACACAGAATGGTGTAAAACATGGTCAGTCAAATGAATTAGGTAGGTAGGTATAGGTACTACTATCTTGCAATCCAGGAAATCAAAGGCTACAGCAGCTCGGAGTAATACAGAAGGTAGAAGATTCCTAAACAATAAACAGTATACAATATATACAAAAGTATTTTTGTATACGTACCAGTATACAATATAGCAAAACCCCAACTTTTTTCATCCATTCATTGATCAACCATAGCCTGCTCACTGGGAGGCTGTTTTACAGGTGTAGTAGTTAGAGAAGACAACACCAAACCTTCCTGTTACTGGCGCTAACAAGGGTGATACACAGTTTCTCCCAGCCCAGGGTGATCTTTTTCTAGCTGGCTGTTTGTGGAAACCTCCTCATGGAGGGAACCAGGTGGCATCCTTTCCTGAATGCTCAAACTACCTTACCTTAGCTGACCCCTCGATACACAGAGGAGTAGCAGTTTTGCTCAGTGCCTCTCTCAAATAATCGAATTTCTGACCGTATGCCCTAAAAGATGTACCAGCTGCCCTCCTGGGAACTCTCTTATCAAGCACTTGGATCCTTGACAACCTTTGTCAGCTATTTCTGCAGAATGACAAAGAAGTCAGGACTATTGAGTGTCACCTCCTGACTCTGAGGTCAAATCATTGCAATGCTGCTCCCGCTGCACGGATTCCCAATCAAATTATCCAATGAAATCAATGAAACTGCAAGGTTAGGGCCACGCAACAGGAAAAGATTAGCTTCCCACTCTAAATCCTCCGAAGCAAATAAATCAGAAGGGGTGTTTCATGACTCCTTTATCACATCTTTTTTTTCCACATCTCACAAATATCTCAAAATTGTATTTACAACCGTGTTCCATTTTTAATGATGTTGGTCTTTTTGATGGGCTAATTGGGTAATGGACATTTCTCTGCAATCTTCCAAAAGCTATTTTTTTTTGCTCTCCTATATGTTTGATGTCTGGGTCCTTTTTCTTGTGTTTGAGGACAGCTGCAGATTTCAGTCAACACCGTGGTATAAAACAGATTTTCGTTCTCGGTTTCACAAGGACAGAAATGTCACACTTATGTGGAAACTCATCTAATGTTATCTCATCTTCACTCCATCCCATCTTCATTCTTCGTTCTTTCCCATGATTGATTGTTTGTGGTCAAGTTGTGCACATTTGCAAAATGAATTGTCCATGTTAGTAGCTATGATGTCTTATTACTCAACATCTCACGAAGAAGCAACCTTTTCATTTCAAGATGTCAACAAAAGGACCTCTATGTATTTTCTGGTGCATTATGCTCTAGTGTAATTAATAGAAGTAGTGTTAAGTGACAACAGTAGTGATAACAGTAATACTAATAATTATATAATCAGAGCTAGATAGTTAAATGTGTTTTGTGAGGTAAAAATCTGTGTTGTATTCATTTTAGGACCTCCTCACAAGACACAAGCTACTGAGCGCAGAGTTTCTGGAGCAGCATTATGACAGAGTAAGTCTATGTGAGAACACAAGATTCTTATATACCACACTTTGCTCCTTGGTCAGCAACACCAGGAATGCATCCAATAAACTATTGTCAGAGGAGTCCACTTAGGGACGCACATACTTAAGCACATGCTATTTTTGTGTATGAAAGTGCAATATAAAAGACTACGCGAATCTGGAATCAAAGACAAGTATACAAGTGCTGAATTAACTTAAACTTTGCATTGGATGAATGCATTTGGACAGAGGAACACAATGAAGTTAAGTTCCTCACTTATGTATGATAAAATAATACATGCTGTCCGTTTTTGCTTTTGGTACGGTAATTTGGGCCTGGCAGATATTGTTTTTCTGTTTTACTCGTGAAATGCCAACTTCAGTTGAGCAAAACAGTCCTGTTTCCATTAATTATATTAAATTAAAGCCTTTGCCATTGCAGCCGTCAATGTGCATATCATCTCTGATCATGCTGCAGCTATAATTTCTGTGAACACAAAGAAGCTGTCACTCCGTGAAACCAAGTAGCTCATTTTCCCCGGGCTGCGTGTTGTGATTCACGATATTTGCCTGCAGCCCCGTCATTTCCTCTTCTCTTCCGCTCACTCTAGTTCTTCAGTGAATATGAGAAGTTGCTCCACTCAGAGAACTACGTGACTAAAAGGCAGTCCCTCAAGGTAAGGCTCCGGGCCAAT
>OMPJ01001803.1:6383-21414 GCA_900312935.1 Carapus acus
CTCTCACAAGCTTCCACGTTGTTTGCTGGACTTAGTGGATAAATTGTTCTATAACAGACCCCAGCAAAAGTACCTTGTTTTAAAAGGACACACACATACTGCACACGCACACACACAAACACACACACACACCCAGAGATGCCTTAAACAGCTGCCCAGCCCTTAGCCTCTGGACCCCATCCTGTGCTCATGTTCCCCAAGGATGAATAAAATGGAATGATTAGTAACATCAAATATACATCAATGACCAAGGGTACCCAGAGCACCATCAAACACACATCAGTTACACTCATCATCTTCAGCGTGTGGAGCATATAATGTCAAAGAGTGAACAAGTGGCTTGACTTCATTTAGTGACAGAGAGAGAGCCACCAGGTGCTTCAGCACAATTGGCACACCAGATGGGAGACTGTTAATGGATTGACAAGATTGATTGCAGACTAATCTTTGTGAGTCTTGCAGAGTTTAATGACATGACTTGTTTCATTAAAAAAAAAAAAAAAAAAAAAAGTAGCACAGTTTGGATGGTTTGTACATTTTAATATTTATTTCATGTTTC
This sequence comes from Carapus acus, assembly GCA_900312935.1. Classification (NCBI taxonomy): domain Eukaryota; kingdom Metazoa; phylum Chordata; class Actinopteri; order Ophidiiformes; family Carapidae; genus Carapus; species Carapus acus. Next base: position 6,943 of record OMPJ01001803.1, read on the forward strand.
TGAAGACATTTAAAACCCCTTTTTATTGTCCTACTGCCCAATCTTGAGCAGAGACAGACAAGCAGACCTGTCAAAATACATGGAGATCACAAGGCCTACATCAAATGCTGAATGGACTCGTTGCCTCCAGGGCTGACATCAATCCTGAGTGTTTTAAGGCCTCATTAACTCGGTCACAATAGAAATGTCAAATTAAAAATAAACCAGATGTTGCCAACATAGTTTAAGCCAGCTTGTAGTCGAGTTGCTGGTAATGATGACGGTAATGTGCTGAGCAGTGTATGTGCGGGGAGTTACAGAGGATGATCCAGCAGGGCAGTGAGGAGAAGTCCTCAGGGAAACAACCCCAATTGTTGGGTTTTTGGGATATACCTCAGATCTAGCAAGTAAAGCAAGACATCGATGCACCTCACTCGGTCCCTGGGCACATTTTTAAGCAGTTGACCATGCCTCAAAAGATAAGGATGGGTCAGAAAAACAAATTCCCTCTAGGATTTATGAAGTTCTACCCTCTCAGTCTCAAAAAAGAAAAAAAACCCTGAATCAGTCAACCAAAAAATTAATAATTAACCTCTCTTATCAACAACTTCACCAGTTACATCCCTGTGTGAAAAGGAACATGAAGAGCCTCCCAGACCATAATAAATATAGCAGCCAGCAATCCTGTAAAATGAAAACACAAATTGGAATTGCTTAATTTCTTATTGATTTCTAAATCCCATGGCCACAAACAAGCCCTTTTATGACTAAAAGTGTTACTTTCAAAAATAGATTGAATCTCTTGACGTAAGATCTCAGATTAATATGTCATTGAAATCATGTACTCATCCATAATTAGAATGCAACATTGTGCAATAATACAATAACATTTAAATGAACAATTTTAACAAGAATTTTAACATCATCAGAATCTGTTATTCTTGGCTGATTCCCATGTCAGTGTTAGCATTCCTACAATTTGTGCCTGTCTCAAACATTAAACGCACATTAAACATGAGCCATCATCAAAACAGTCGTTAATTGACTGATAAATCTCTATCATGTAGTTGTGATAAGGCACTGGTGTGTGTACACCTCAAATTCTTACTCTTCTTACGGAAAACAACCACCCCAACAGTCTAATAAATGTAGCGTGAGAGATGAAATATTGACCTTTACACCACAGCGACTTTGGGTGAGAAGAAACCACTGGGGTGGAACATGAGCGCGTGTGTTTATGAGGGTGACAGACGGCCGAGTGATGCCGGATACCTGGTGTTGGACTGCTGGACCGTATCGGAGACATGGATTAAGGCATCAGGAGGCGGATGAGTCATCCGCCCTCCCCCTGCACATGGCCCCCACCTCACTTTCTCCTCCATGGTGTGACGTGATGTTTAGATTTGGCAAACTCCTCCTTTATCCGCCAGCTAAATTTGTCCCATATCCCCTCTCGCCTCGTCTGTCGCCAGTGGGGGAGAAATGACGTCACCTCTGTCCTCGAGTTAATCGTCCCGATACATCCTCTCCCTACCTGGCATGCTGGGTAATTCTTATGATAAGACAGGCATGGCAGGTAAACTTGCCATTGTCACATTTCCAGCGTGTAGAGCGACATCTCCTGATCCATCTATCATCACCTCTTCAGATAATTTGTCAGCTCACCGTATATATTAAAGCTGCGACCACTATCGCTGGAGAATTATGCACTGACGGTCATAATCACTGCTATAACAGCAAAATATTTGTATTGAATGAACAAATATTTGTAGGTTAAATCAGGATTATTTTCATATTTATGCGATGATGTCATTTGTAACCTCTTAAAAGTACTCTCACATTTCCCACTGGGGAGCCATATTTCATCAAGATTCGGGTTAATTACTTAGGCGGCTAGTTGTATCGTGGTCCCAAGCTGATGGATGGAGTTCAAGTGAGTGCAGGCTGTCAAGGAAGATATACTGTATGTTCAGCCTGTGTGTGTGTGTGTGTGTGTGGTGTCAAGATTTTTTGTTTATTTTATTGGTCACATGTTCATTAGATTCAGTGAAATGAAAGCCCATGTCCACGGAAATGTGCAGGTTACGGTACTGAAACTGCAAAGTACTCAAATGTTGAAATAATACTTTTAGACGTTCTTTTAGCTAAATTCACACTTCTGCACCAACCTGCAATCAATCGTTGATATACCACACTAAATGTCAAATTGGTCCATGTAGGTGTTTGGGGATAAGATGGTCATCCCGTCACTGGATGGTGCCTTATTCCAGTGGAATCGAGACAGGGAGAGCATGGAAGCAGTGCCTTTCAGTGTGGAGTCCCTGCTGGACTCGTCCTACCGCATCGGAGATGACACAGTCCTAGTTGGAGGCAAATCCATTACTACCTATGGTCTGGGGGCTTACAGTGGCAAGGTCAGTGGACAAAGTACATCGTCCTCTCATCAACACAGGAAGAGAATCACAAAGACACTTTTTCCACTCACTTCCTCTCTTTTCGATCACCTCAGCTTCGATACATTTGCTCAGCTGGGGGCTGCAGCCGCTGGGGTGAGGAAGAGCTGGAAAGTGAAGATGTGCTGCTGCTCCAAAAGACTCAGAAGACTGTCCGAGCTGTCAGACCCCGATCGGGATTGGAAAAGTGAGTTTGAGACAGTTAATCCATCACTGCCACTATCAGTTAGCACAACAGCCAGCCGTCCTGAACGGTTGCGCGAGAGCGTGATCAGTAAGAATTGATCAAAGGCTTCATTGGATCGTCCACCCACACAATTCTAAAACAATAGTTTGTGCAATGAAGCAGTGTACACAAAATTTTTCTCAGAATTGATCTACTATTAATCTACTTTTTTGCACACACTAAACGTTTTGCTGCACTCTCACCTTGTTTCTCCCATTTGTCCAAGTCTCGTCTGACAGTGCTTGGCCACACTAGTGATGAACCACTGATAAGAATTGCTGGGTATAATAAAATACAAAACAAACAATCACCTCTGTCACCACTAGGTGGAACTTCAGCGTTGGCAACTTTGAGCTGAAACTTGTTCCTGAGATACAGTCTGGCATGAACTACCTGGAGGGAGAGGTGGCGAGTGGAGATACGTGGAGGGACAATCAGCACGTCATTAGCGATGAACCAAATGAAGGCCCGCAGACGAATAACCAGCAGCATCACAACCTGGACCTAGTCATTAAAGTGTCTGTGCCTGATTGGAAAGTCATGGCCTTCAGCACCAAGCCCGAAGGACAGCTGGTCTGGGAACATCAGGTCAGACGTCACAGTATATCAAGTCTCTGTTTTAAACTCTAGAGATTTATTCCATCAAAACTAACCGTGTAACTGTGTTGTGTAGTTCTGCACTCCCATCGCCTCTGCCTGGCTGGTCGGTGGTGGTAAAGTGACACCAATCAGCCTCTTCGACGATACTGCCTACAGCGCCCAGACAGACCTGGAGGATGAGGAGGATGACATCATGGATGAGGCTCGAGAAGCTACCCAGTCCAGCGTTTATCTCGGTAAGAACAGCACTCAGCACAAGTTAAGCATCGCTCAGTCTCAATGAACATGCCATGAAAATAGAAACGTCTTTGTGAATTTGATGCCTCTGCCAGGGATGTTTCAGGGACAGCTCTACCTCCAGTCCTCAGTAAGGATCACAGAAAAGTTCCCTTCGAAAGCCATTGGATCAGAGAAGGATGTCATTCCACTCCCCACTGTCAAATGGAAGCCCTTAATCCGTAAGTGCACACATCGAGTCCAAGATTCCACTTCACTGTGGGGCTTTACTCACTTTTCTTCTAGTGACAATCAAAGACCTTCCTCATCTTGTCTTAAATAGATTCCCCTTCTCGGACACCAGCCCTGGTTGGTTCGGATGAATTTGACAAGTGTCTAAGCAACGACAAATTCTCTCATGATGAATACAGCAATGGGGCCCTTTCCATCCTGCAGTATCCATATGGTAAGAACATCATTCTAAACCGTCTCTGGTGCGTGAACATGTTAACAACATACTGTATGTACTCACCCAAACAGGAGTTTGATACTTTGAGAGAGAAACTGGTTGCGCTCTTATTGCGCTATGATTTTTCAAACAACATCCAATTTCATTTTATACTTTGACAATCATCCATATTCATCCAATTGCAAAATTATATGATTGTGAAATGGACAGCACTGACGATCAACAGATACTCCTCCGTTTAGTAGATATATGATGGCCTGCAATTATTCATAACCTTCGTCGTAATATTCTTGTCTGCACTCTTTCGAATAAAATTTTGACAATTTACTGTGCAGTAGCAAAAACTCCTTATGAAAATGACAAAGTATGCGATAACTGTGCGACTTGGAGAGTACTGGTTGTATGCTTGAAACTGTACTGCTGCAAAGCAGAGACAACGATGGTGATTACACCGATTTGTCAACACATACAAAAACGGTAACTTGGCAGCAAATGCCCTTTAGACTTAATCATTTTGAAATATTATCATTAAAAGAAGGGGTTGGTATAAATCTTATTTAATGACTGTTCACATCTTGTTTAATGACTGAATGTTAACGCTGATGACGATTTAATTCTGTCACCGTAAGATTTGTCACCGTTTTGACAAGTGTCTAAACCCACGGGCCAGAGCCTTGTTTCTGATTATAAATGGTGATGCAGCAGCCAAACAGATCAATCAGGCTGAATAGAACTTAATATATTGTTATACATGAAGAAAGAGTACAAACTACATAATAGTACAAGCTTCATACTACTAGATTGGCACAACTAAATATAGTAAGGATGAAATAGTGGAATTAAAAGAGAAGCCACTTACTGAGAATATTTCACAAAAAAGCTGAGCAGTTTTGGAGCACGGTATGTTGTTTGAAAAAAAGAAAAAAGCCTTAAAGTTAGGCGACGACAGGTTGCCTGATTTATTTTGCTTTTTAAAATGGACTTATAGTGGAGTGTAGACTGTTCTTTCATTTTAGTCTGGATTGTGTGTGTAGAGGATTTCGTATATTGTCCAATCCTCTCTGATATTTCATTATCATTATTTTCACTATAGTCCAGGTTTTCACCCGAAACTGATCTGCTTTTTACAGACAATGGCTACTACTTCCCCTATACTAAGCGTTACCGCGAGAAACGCAACAGTGCTGTAAGCCTGGTGAAAGGTAACGTTGCTGGGGGTGAAGGTCGCAGGAGAAAGGATCCCGTTCTCCTTCTGCCCTGGTGGAAGGAAATTCTTGGCACGATTGTGTTTTGCATCGCCACTACCACCTACATAGTTCGCAAGTTCTTCCATCCTCCTGCCCAGGTCGTCTGTGTGCGGGTAAGATGAAGTTTCACAGATGAAGATTGCATGACATTTGTGCTGCATCAATGCAAAACTTGACGCAGTCCAGTTACATGTACTACTTTACATGAAGTTTGTGTTTTCAGTCTCCATGAGATATCTAGCTAACGGTTTATCGGAATGTAGACTTTGCAGCATGCTGCTAACCTCTAGACATATCAAAAATAAATAAATGAAACTTATAATACACATTCATACCAGACAATGCCACTTACTCATTTCATTTGTTGCTTTTTTATAGCAGCGGAAAGAATCCGAGACACAGTGTCAGACCGACAGCAAGTTTGACCTTGAGGTTGTTGAATCCAAAGAGCCTGTTGCCACAGACGTCCGGTCAAGCGAATATGTGTCCAGGTACATCCATGAAGCACATTGTAGACAATAGTTGTCAATGTGATAGAAACTAGTCAGCATTTCAATGTTGCTATCCTGTTGTCACGTTGGCACAAGCCTCACTCTTTCAAGGTGTAGCTACAGAACCAGCACTGTTACCATGGTGACCAGAGGTCTTCCAGTCTGCCTGGATAGGACAAGTCAGAGACGGGTGTTATGAGCTATAGTATTTCATGATTGGATATCACAGCTGTTTGCTGTCAAATGAAAATGACCACATCCCGTGCAGGCACCGCCCTCTCCAGTAGCATCTGGCAGAGGGTCACCGGATTACTCTACATCACTGTCAGCATTTACCTGCCTGCTTTTCTGTTCAGGGTCAGCCCAAATGTGATACATCGCCGTGATGTATGAGCTGTCCTCAACTTGCATATCTAATCGATACAATACAAATGTCCACATTCATGAGCAGCATAGTGTGGATCATCCCACAGCAAATACAACTACAAATAATGTAGAAAGTACTCAGTCATTGCTTCTGCCATCAGTAGTTTGAGCCTGCACTGAAAATGCAAACTCACCATCCTGTCATTCCTTTGGGAGTTGCCATCGAACTGCACGGAATCTGCTTAGCTACGCAGACAATCCAGCTAAAAGAAAACTGCCAGGTTTCGTGCCTGCTGCGTTGTCGTCATTAGCAAGCGCAGAGATCGTGGATCAGATCTCTTATCCAATTTGTCTGCAGATATGCGGAAAACACCGCCCCCGACTCCCACAGTAGTGTGGGAAAACTGTGACAGGGTGCCGATCGTGTCATATAAAATTTATGGAATGAAATCTGAATTGAATTTGCACAGCAAGTTAAAAGATTTGTCAACTTGTCACTAGAGTGTAGAGAGACTGCACAGCTGTGAAGCACTGATTGAGGTCATGAACCTACACCATGAAAGCAAGTATTTGTCACTTCATCTGCGGCAGTCAGGGATAACAGGCATTTCGATGGCTTTGAGTTTCCCTCTTTATCAATTCACTAGCAACAGATAAAACAACCTGGTAAACATTGTTCTATATTTCTTACTCTGTAGATTTTTGAATGATCGTGTCGGTGGCACTGTTTTTGCCAGGTATCTCTCACCCACATCTGTCCCTCACATGATGAAAAACTGATTGTTCCTCCGCAGGTACCTGACAGATTTTGATCCGGTTCAGTGCCTTGGCCGTGGGGGGTTTGGCGTTGTGTTTGAGGCCCGCAACAAAGTGGACGACTGTCATTATGCCATCAAAAGAATCCGTCTGCCCAACAGGTAGGGATCACTGCTGGTCAGAACGGGCACACAAGATTTCACATTCCACTTTTTCTATTTTCAATATCCCGTTAACATCACTTAATCATGTGTATTTGAATGTTCCATACCATAATGAGGTAGCAGCCAAAATGAAGCAGTGTACTTATATGTGACCTGTATCCTGTGCCTCCATTTCCAGGGAAGTAGCCCGTGAGAAGGTCATGCGGGAGGTGAAGGCCCTAGCCAAGTTGGAGCACCCAGGGATTATCCGCTACTTCAACTCATGGCAGGAGAGTCCCCCTGAGGGCTGGCAGGAGGAGATGGACCAGAGGTGGCTAAAAGACGTGAGGTAACCGGCTGTTTTCAATGCCATATTGGACGCTCATTCACCCATGTCGCTTCCTTTATTTCTCACCCAGAATCGAATAAAATGTGAGAGAGTCAATTTTGAATTGGGTGCTGTTAACAGACGTGAGACTGTGTTGATGCATCGTCATACTGTATGTGTATGTGTGCCGTCTTTGGTTTGTGGCTGGAATAGAAATATTTGGAGAGGGTGGTGCCCTGAGGTGTTTTTGAATAGCTCTCTCTCTCCCTCATTCAGTGCCACTGACTGGCCCATGAGCTTCCTTGACCACATGGAGGCATTGTCAGTCAAAGTGCCGGTGTCCAGCTCAACCTCTCCCGAGCGAGCATCTGGAGGAAATGACCCGGAGACCTCCGTCGACGAACGCGCCCTCCTCTCCAGCAGCGTCAGTGGTGCTGTGGGTTTCAGCATCGACGAAGGAGACCTGTCCTTCCACCCCATGCTGGCGCAGGACAGCCAAATGTCAGAGAGGGACGGCCAACAGGCCGACCCGGAGGCCTCTGACACCCCCAACTCCTTTGAGCTCTGCCCCCCACGAGGACCCAGTGACTGCACCTCGTCCTCATTTGACATTGTGTTTGAGGACTCGGGCTGCGACCGAGACGCCGATGCAGACATAGACACGGCATCTGGCGCGGCCAGTCCCAGCACACAGACGGAGAAGAGTAGCTCATCTTCCTCGTACACCAGACAGCAGGAAGCCAGCCCTCCGTCGTCTTCCTCCCCCCCACGACCTACCTCCCTCACACTTGCTGTCGCCACGCCTCCATGCCAGCGAAGCCAGCCATCTCCCAAGGTCAGTCAAACATGAAGTCACAGAGTCTAACACTCACAGTCTCATGACAGGACATCGGTGTTGATTCACCATATACCAGTAAACGTAGTGTGGAGGGACTCAGTTTAGTGGTATTGATTTAACAGTTGTGTTGTCCTTTAGTGCTACACTGGAGACTTACCTCTCTATGCCGTTTGACACTTTAAGTTTTTGATTTAACCTTTTCCTTGGTTCACAGTTATAGCACAGTATAAGTAGCTTGTGAAGTGTACATAGTAACAGAGAAGTTCTAAAAGTAGATGTCTCAGCAGAGAACAGCACAGGCCTTAGCATAGAATGTTAAAGAAAAATCTAAATTTTTAACATAGATGTTTGGGATTTTCATTAAGTTTAGTTAATTTACGCTTTCACCTGCTGCTCCGAGAGGTTGTTCAGGGTCAGTCAGCTTTATTAAAAAGAAAGAGATAAAGAGCCTACGAGAACTGATTGTCTACTCTTTGGAAGAATAATGACACCTCCTGGATTAAGTGCATAGAGAGAAAATGATCCTCAAATGAAGTTGTTTGAATCGAAATTACATATAGAATTACATATAGATGACATACCAATCGCTGTGGACTCACAATTATCATCCACAATGACCGAGGCCCTGTCTGCCTGTCTCCAGGTGTACCTCTACATTCAAATGCAGCTCTGTCGTAAGGAGAACTTGAAGGACTGGATGGCTCAGCGCTGCCTCCCAGAGCAGAGGGAACACAATCAGTGCCTGGACATATTTCTGCAGATTGCCGAGGCTGTCGACTTCCTACACAGCAAAGGCCTCATGCACAGGGACCTCAAGGTGAACCCACCAAACAGGAAGAGTCAAACATGACATGATGGCATTACATGTCATGTATACTGTAGCTTTGTGACGTTGGATAACGTGTCCTGATCTCGTCCATCAGCCATCCAACATTTTCTTCACCATGGATGACGTGGTTAAAGTGGGAGACTTCGGCCTGGTGACGGCCATGGACCAGGAGGAGGATGAGGATGGGCTCAGTGTGCTCACGCCCATGCCACTCCTGACCCGACACACAGGGCAGGTGGGCACGAAGCTATACATGAGCCCTGAACAGGTGAGAAGGTGCACAAACACAGAGCTGGCGGCACTGGAACATAACACGAGGATATATTATTAATCTGCTATCTGCCATCATTGTATTATAGTAATGCACATTTTCATTTGCTTTTTGTCTTGGCAGCTCTCTGGTAATTCATACTCTCATAAAGTGGACATTTACTCTCTGGGCCTCATACTCTTTGAGCTGCTGTATCCTTTCAGGACACAGATGGAGAGAGTGAGGGTAAGTAAACAACCACACATAGGAATTTAATGCCCATCTTTTAATTCCCTTCTTCCTCTTCCTTTAATGTATCCTCCTCCCCCTATTCTTTCTCCTCCTTTTTTCCCTTTTCATCTTGTTTGTCTTCTTTTCCCAGTGGCTGGTATTTTTCTGCTTTAAAAACAAAAATACCTCACACAGTGATTCAGTTCCCTTTGTGAAAGTTAATAATATTATGTGTCAGACAAGATGCAGAAATCCAACCAAAAGTGAGGGCAAACATTTGGTGGATGAAAAAGATAAACAATATTCAAACCAGTCTAGTCAAATGGCAGGTCACAAATTTGTTTATTGTCACATTGATAGCTTTTCAGTAATATGTTAGACATTACAAAAATTAATTCATCTTAACATAGTCAATCCAAGAGATGTATTTTTAGTATCATATAGTAATTTGAGGCTTTTAGTGTGCCTGTTAATTGTATAAATACGTCTGCATTCTTTTTGAATTCATTCATTTTTCCCCCAGACTTTTCAATGATCATTGTTAAAGATGTTTGTCCTTGATAACATCTGCTAATATATGCACATGCACTGTATACATATATTTGCTCCCCCTTTGGGATTGACCTAGAATGCTTTTGTCTGTGTAGCAAAGCGAGTAGACTACTTCGTTAGCTCTCCTCTCTGAAACGTGTTTACATCCTCTCCTCCAGACGTTGACTGAAGTTCGGGCGCTGCAGTTCCCAGAGGTCTTCTCCAAAAACAATGCACAGGAGGTGAGCGGCTCGCGACTGCCATCTAGTGGCCATGTCCAGAACTTGCAAGCGCTGAGCTCATATTAAGCGGCCCAAAGCCTAAACAAACAGACGGTGAAGGGTTAATTCTCTAGGCAACACTGTTTTTACATACCCAGCTTTTAAACTTTATCAATTCACTGTGTAAAACCTCGAATAAACAGGGTGTAATGTATTTGGACTTTGCCAAAAATAGGAACCAAGAGGATGTGCTTTGCAGTTGATAGTTGTCGGAATGTAAAGTGAATAACATAAACGGCAATATTTGTTTGATCAGCCTACATTAACATGGGTTCCATCAATCGTATCACTACTTGACATACTTGATATCTGCTGTAATCAAGTCTTGGCTTGATGTGTACACTTTGCATTCCTTTGTTGACAACTTCCCAACTACTCACTAATTCGATTAGAATAATCCTGCAGCCTAATCGGTGACTCTCCCAGACTGGAAATAGGATTTCCTCTGTTGCTCCAGTATCCCACTTACTTACTGATCTATTTTAAGAAATATTTAATGTGTTGCTGCTCACATGATTGCCTCTGCATGTTTATTCAGTGAGTGAATATGCATTTATTAACATCTACCCAGCATTTTAATAGGTACACAGCATTTCATGTCTTATCAACGGAGTCCATGATGGCATGTTATGGCATGTACAATGTAGCACTGCAACATTGTAACGGCTCCCTCTCTCTTGGCGGTTGTAGCTGGGTATGGTGTGCAGCATGCTGTCACGGTGCCCCGGTGAGCGTCCCGAGGCGGCCGACATCACCGGGACTCCCCTCTTCCAGGAGCTGGAGCTGCCTTGCCGACTGGCTGTGAGACAGCGCTCCCGCACCTACAGCGCCTCATCCATGGGCCGACCCTCACGCCAAATGTCTGCCACGTGAAGATCCCGACAACGGCCCGTACCCACAGTCCCACTTTTCCTGCGTTTTACTCTGGACTACTGCCCAAGAAAAAACACATCCACCCTCTGTATTCGCACAATCACTGCCTCAGTCATAAACACTTTAAAGGCTATTAAGTATGGCATGCGATCGCAAACTCAACGCCATTTGTACAAACAGAAAAATTCCCGTGCAGTCCTTCTACGTGAAATGCACACCGATACATAATCACACGCCATGTTATTGACCAGCTAATGTTTTTTTATTTAAACCACATAGGCCACAAGAGTTTAAAGACCTCACTCTATTGTCAAAATATCCCCTGCTCAAATTTTGCCTGTTCCTTGCATATATATGTGCAATTGGTGATATTAGTGAAGAATATCAGGTGGTGATTTACAGCTATAATCCACAGGAAAGATGTCAAATCTTCAGATGTGATTTGTCACCTAGTACGATGAGATCAGCGGCACAAGCACAATCCATTCCCCCATGATTTGCTCCTGTCGCCATCCCATCTCGCTGCTTGCCTCTGTCATTCAGCCAGTGTTCACTCACTCTCGCGACGCCTCAGGTATCAAACCGAGGACACTCCAAAGAGGCCTTCGATGCTCGATCATCCTCTTCACATTTGACCAATGCCAATCACTAGTGCGAGCGCTATGCAGTGTTCTGGCACCCAAAATGCCTGATTTGGAAGACCAAAAAGACCATCTTATATTCCTGTGTCTTCCTCAGGAGGAAGATGGATGGGTGATGGTAACAGTCAGCGGGTATGATTTGCCTTTAGAGTTGGGATTTTCGTTCTCTGAATGAATGCTGAGTTGCTGTCTTGTGTCTGTTTTGCATGTACTTGGTAGAGAAGCAAGAGGTGAGTGTGTTGGCAATCTACGAGCCGTTTGCTGGATGTTTTTCTTTTCTTTCTTTCTTTCCTTTTTTTTCTTCTTTTTAATGTGTAACTTCACACAGTGACTCTGAGGTGCCCAATCTTCTCAAAGCACCATCATGTGCTTTTTTTGTACATAAGTGAGGAGGGGAAACACAAACTTTGTTTATATATCTTTCTCTTTCCTTTTTGAGGCCTGATCAAATGTGTACATACTGTAAGGCACCATTGCTTTGTAAATGGCTTTGTCCCAAGGATGCTGTACAAAAGCAGAGGAAGGAGGAAGAGACGGCTGCCTCTTATTACAGACAGCTGAATGTTGCTGTGTGAGGGAGTCTGCCAATCTCTCACACTGCAAGACAACCTGTAGATGGGCGAACATGAAACTGTTCATCTCCCAGTTAATATGGGTGATGGGGACTTGGACCTGATGTTGGCAGTGTGATCTACACAAGCGTTGTGTAATGCCCTTGTTTGTTTCTAACAAGACATACAGCAACTGCTTCTTATAACATTCATTCAGTGATTGTACTTTTCTAAGGTTATTTTGTCTTTGATAAGAACAGTCTCCAATCATTCTGCAGGGGTACTTCAGGTTGCTTTTCTTTGTCAAGTGATCTTGACATTTGTTTGCCCAATCCATCAATACTGTCCATGAGTCAGTGTTGTGAATTGAGGAAAAGCAGTAATTTGCTTCTGCGAATTACATTGTCTGCTTGGGGAACTTGGAAAATGGACTTGGAAAGTGTAGATTTCTCTGTGTATCATTTTCAGAAAGAGAAGAGGGAAATTTCTGCAATCTGCAGGCACATAGTGCAAGAGTCGTCTTTGGTGAGCAGCGTTATCGATAATCCTGTATTATTTGAGTTTGAGATTCAAGGGATTGTACTGTCTTTCAATCACACCACGGAAATGTGATTATTTCTTTGCCATGCATAGTTCTGGTGTTGTTCCCTTTTCCTCCATTCGGGTCAATTTCCTGAGGTTCATTTGAAAACTCCCAAGTCTGTGTCATATCTCCCTGGATGTGTTATATGTGTTAACGCGCAATCCCATTTTTTCCATCACGTTGAACTGTAAATATGTCTTTGTTTTATTTATGTTTAATGCCGTGATCAATCCATTTAGGGTTGGTGTTATTATGAATGCGCTTCATGCAGCGGAGTGCGTTGGAATATGATGACTTCTTACAAGTCTAAATTTAATAAACTGTTCTATGCCATTTGTACAGTTTGGTGTCATTGTTGTGTCATCTTTGGACGAGTGTTGGATGGGTAACACTTTTGTACCTGAAGTGAGACGAAGATATGTTTGATAGTTTTACCCTGCAAAGAGAGAGAAAGTTTTCATTTTTTACAATTTCCTGTGTTCGCATACCTGACAGGTTTGTATAACACAGGTTATTCCAACTGCAATTATCGAACATAATTTCTTTTTTTGACTTAATTTACGACATTCTGATTTACATATGTAATAAGTAGTGCTATTTTTAATGTATTACAGGCATAAATACAACTTTTGGAATCTGTTAAGGCTACTCAGAACGATCAACCTCCAGTAATCCCACGGAGGATATAACTGAGAGCGACCACATGAGAACACAACACACTGAGCAACGATAGTAACAATCACCGGAGAAAGTTGCCATATACAGTAGATATTGAAAGAGGACAAAATTCAATTCAAATTCCATTAAATTTTATTTGTAAAGCGCCAATTTATACAGAAGTCAAGATGGGGACAGGCAGTGCTCCTCCACATTTAAACATCAAATTCTATAAAATGAACACACAGAGACCCAACATGGCAACCCAACATTACCCCAATTACCCATGGCGGCGCGGAAAAACTCCCCGTTAACGGCGTAGAAACCTTTTCCGTGGTGTTTTTTTTTTTCATTTTAACTCATGATAAGCGTGTGAATTATGATCTGTCGCCCAAGACAGAGGATGATCTAAATACTGGTTATCATACCATAAATGCCTGACCTATGAGACTGCAATTGTAATTGTGATAGTAGCTATGGTCATGTACTTTCGCTTCTGATCTGGTAGAAATTTCACACAATGTATTCACTGGTGTTACAGTTTTTATCGTTTTTTCGTAAGACAGAAATTTTTTGTTGATATGAGCCTAAATCGGTCCGCGGGAGTTTAAGTCCTGCGCGCTGCGTCTCTCCTGCGTTGCGCAATTCCGCCTTTCTACGTCACTTCCGGGTGTCAATATGCGGCTCGGTGCGACGGTGGGAAACGGCCCCACCGGGAAGATGTAAACCCGAAACCTGCCGCTCGGACCCGTACGACCCACACGCAGCGCGCCGCCCTCCCTCACCCGGCTGGAACACACGCCACCTGCCGCAGAAGAAGCGCCGTGCCTCTCCAGCGGCCGGGCCGGAGGGAAGCGTGTCTCCTTAGCGGCCGGAGCGAGCGCCTCAAGCAGCCATCTTTTGTGAGAGAATGGATGGGGCGACGCGGCGGGC
>OMPJ01001803.1:21434-39383 GCA_900312935.1 Carapus acus
CGGAGCCACAGCCGGAGCCGGAGCCGGGGCCGGAGTCGGAGCTCGATACGGAACGGCGGCGTGACGGAGCCCGGACCCCGCCGCTGCCCGATGCTGAGGGCGGCGCTGTTCGTCGCTGTCGCCTGGCTCCTGTGCGGGCTGCCCGGCGTCAGCCAAGCAAAGGAATGCGACAAACTGTGCATGAATGGCCAATGCAACAACGCGACTGGCAGCTGTGTGTGTTTCCCCGGCTGGGTCGGGGACCAATGCCAGCACTGCGGTGGGCGATTCAGGTACGGACGCAGCAGGGATGGTAGACCTTTCACCGGGGTGGTGCTCGTCCCGTTCTTACGGGACTCACTCAGCTTGTAGATCGGGGGTGACAGAGACATTTACAAAGCATCAGAGGCGCACAAAGCGGGCCAGGTTCCTATTTACCGCTGCTACATCATCAAGGCCAGAGCTGTGAAATATGAAGAGCTGTGTTAATGTTTGGAATATCTCCTTCCCTCATAAAGATGATGGAGTTCCATCGGGTTTCACAGTCTCTAAGAAAGGTCCATCAACATCTGTAGGTCTTAACAGCATCATCAGATGCAAACAAACTAGATGAGGTTGGTCTGTAGACCTGCGGCCACAGGCAGGGATGTGATGTATGATGATTTTTGGACTGATGTCATACAAACACTTGTCCACAGCTGTCAAGTGTCAGTTTTGAAGAAAAAATAAGACAAGAGAGTTTTATATCCCAGCATGGGTCGAGCCACTAATTACCACCATCTCTGCAGGGTGCACTGTTGGGAGTATTCTCCAAGGTTTTTGTCAGCGTGTTTGTGTGTGTTGTGACTCCCTCTGTTACCTGGGGCCCTGATACCCAGCAGGTGATTTCTGCCTCAGGACTGGCTGTCTTGGTGCTGTTTGAGCTTCCAGCCCAGATTGAAAGCGAGCAGCATTTGTATGCACACATGCAGACGAGCATGCAGGATGGGGGAGTTGGAGGTCAGATGCTTGGAATCATCTGAGACGGTGATAAACAAGTGAATAACCACTGGATAAATATTAACTCATCCACCTTCACCAACCCATGTGACTCTGTTGTGAATGGCCTCTCTCAGCAGTGGAGAGCGACACGCCAATCGGAAGGTGCCAAGCAGCAGTTGATGAGAATATTTAAGGTGCACATCAGGTGCATATCTGGTTCTCTAGGCCCATTAAACTGTCACTTCACATTAAGTGTCTCACCGACGTCCTTGAAGGGGAAAATGATCCTGCAGCGCTTGATAACGGTTTCATAATGATAGATATCGCAGCTGATTATTCTGATGATGACTTTCCGATGGCGACCGTGAACAGGCTCTTTGTTAGAGACAGCGAGTGCTGATGCTCCTGCGGCCATGTCTGAGTTGAAGCTGAGATCTCTGGCAACTTTTCCTGGATTTTGGCAAATTTCAGCTGAGCTGAGTTATCCAATACTGCTGCTGTTCCGTGATGATGCTGAGCTGGCCTGTCTACACAGCTAAATTGTGTCCACTTGGGGCACACGTTATCACCCCCATCTCATTCATAAGCAGTCCAAGAAGCTTTTTTTTTTTTTTTTTTTTTTTTGCGCCCTTACTTGAACCTCCTCTCTCGCTCATGCTGTCTCAGCTCGGAATGAGGCCATGAAATTAAGCTAGCAAACGTAGACATCCAGGCACCTACCCATCCTGACACATTTGTGGCTGAGGAAGAGGAGGTTTGAAGACCTAAACAAGTCAAATTACGGAATAGATTCTTGGCTTGTAATGCGGTGCAGCTGTATTATGATAAAAATCCTGTTGCCTGTAACATCGGTATCTGCTCACACCATCACCAGTGGCTCCCCTGACATCGGCCAGCAGCTGCATGCTGCTACATACAGTATATACTGTATATATTTTTTCTCTCTCTTTTGTTGGCTGGTACAGACACTTAAGCAAGCACCAGGCCAACAGTTCTCCTCTCTTTTTCCTCCTTAAAAGCCTCTTGTGTTGAGAAGTGGACAAAAGGGGGCGAAAAAAGAAAGCGTAGTGATGTGGTGCTCGGTCAGTGCTTTCAGGGAAGCTGGAGTGTTTGTCGTTTGATGGACGCACAATCTGGAGCTCTTTCAAGGGGGAGGTGCATCAACTAAATGCAGCGCTCTAAATTCTAAACGTCGCCGTCTACTCAGGGGGTTGTTTTGTGTTTGTCGGACCTGAGCTCAGTCCTGGTCTGACCTGTAAATCTGCGATCGAGGCTCTGCTCATTGTTTTGAGGGAGGGACAATTTGTTTTGTCAAGGTCCCCAGACCTTTGTGAAGGCTGAACTCGCAGGAAAACCCTGACATTTCCAGATCTCTGCTGAAATGATAATCACAGGATTTGCGAAATTATGATCATATTTTGGCCACATTGAATTCAGACTGTAGGGCATTATTGGCTCCACAGTGGCCGGTTGCTGTTGTCAAATCAAGTCAATTTACATTGTATAGCACCAAGTCACAACAGAAGTTATCTCAAGATGCTTTACATAATAAAGCAGGTAGTGCTCCTCAACATGTAAACAGTCAAGGACCCAGCATATCCCCCATTAGCAACAACAATGAGTTGCGATGTTTGCAGGCAGTGAATAGTCTGTAGTATAGACCCACATACGTCTTTCTCGCACCGCTCCAGAAATTGTGTCACCAATAGCGTCCCCGCACCTCCTTCTGGAGGTTGGTTACCTGGATGGTGCTCCCTGCCCATCATGGGGTCTTTCCTCTGGGCTTTCCTCTGTACTGATATATCTGAATGCTAATCCAAGAGATAGTATTTTAGATTGGATGCTTGGCCTGTTTCTCTCTTCTTCTCAGTGGGATGGAGGAGACGAATATCCAACACCTATTGAAAGAGTCCAGGCACATGGTAGATTTCACCCCAGCAGTGGCCTCAGCTGACAGGGTGTAGGGTGAATGTGACACACTGAGCGAGCTGCCGAAGCCCCATTGCTGCTGCACAGGGTGCTTGTGAACAAGTGAAATGCTGTGAAGATGGAGTTTTGCCCTCACAGGTTCAGTGTGCCTTATACTGATTTTGCTTTGTGCTGACTTTATATGCGCTTTGGGTGCTATGAGCTTGTTTGTATCTTTCAATGTACAGTCACAGTTTTGTGCAGTGGAGTGAAAAAGTGCCTCTCAAGAACAGCCGCACTGGGGAATATGAGCCATGTCGACTACAGTTAAGTTAGCTGTTAGCTGAACTCTGCCTCGTCTTAGATACAATTGCTTGCTTTGTCTGAATAATCACAGGTCATAATCAGGCAATAATTGTTGTCATGGTCCATCATCATCATCATCTATCTGCCCACTTATCCAGGGCTTGTTTACTCCCACTCAACCACAGGGACTGTAAAGCCATCGCTCTGTGATCCCACATTTGCCTGGATTTAGGGATGTATTGTTTTCATCACGTGGCCAGAGGGGCAGATGGTCCTCCCAGGGAGAGGCTGCGCTCCAAGACCACACTTAGCATTCAGACAATGCCACCATACAAGGCGGGCTGAATGCTGCTAAATGCAACTATCTGTTGGCTGGGGCGCACACTGCCAAGGAGAGTCACAGAGAGCCAGGAGGGCCAAGATCAACACGGGTGGAGGGGGGGCTACAAAAAAACAGGCTGGCGGATTTAGTTGTGGTTTTGGTGGCACCGGGTTGAGGGCTTTTCATGTGTCGGGGCCTGTGCTCATGCACAGACACCCACTCACTTTCTCAGCTGAAGCGCCATTGTGACGGGGACGCTGTGCGCTATCACTGTGCTCCGCGCCAAGCAGACTCTTTGCCTGAATGCATATATCAAGGTCAAAATTAGCAAATATCTTGATGCATTTTCTCCAAGAAACTAAGCGATGGCGCTTCTTTTGACACCCCCTGCGATGCAGAGAATAGAAATGGTTAACAAATGTTATTCAGTGCAAAAAAATACTAAGGCCCTTTGACGTCATGTGGACAAAATGCATCGGATTGTTGAAAATAAGCTTGTCTTGGAACAGAATCTGTTTAGTCTATGAAATCGCCATGTCGGACAATGTTCAGTGTTATCAAGGCATGTCGGGAGAGGAAATGAGATTGTGTGTGCATTTTCTTGGCTTGAGGGATGCTCGTAAATTTTGATTGTTTTTATTTGGCAGCGTACGACAAGTCCCCATAATCAGATCGGCCGTTGGATAAGTTGAGCTCTGTTGGAGTTGTGACATGCTGGTGCCTAACAGACCTACTGTGGCTCGTTTTGGTTACAAGCTGGCATGAAGTTTCCTTGAAGTTTCTGTTTTCAGTTTCGCAAAGAAACCGCTTTCTCATACTTGGTGTCGAGGGGTGATGAACACACTCTCTGTGAGTGTCAACTGGAGCCTGTTTATACTGCTCTTACAAATGTTCACATCCAGGCAGCTGCTCATATTGTCATAGTGTAATTAATATGAGTAATTAAGTCAGTGTTGAGTAATTATTAATTAACATGGAGCGGAATCTGAAATGAGATTTTACTTCTTGCTCATCAGTGAACTAATTCATCTCCTGTGTGTGTGGGTGTGCGTGCGTGAGTGTGTGTGCGCGTGTGTGTTTGTGTGTGTGTGTGTGGGCACAGCAATGCAAAGTAAACAGCGGCCTGCATTATCAGTATTTACATACATATTCATCTGTGGCTACGCTTTGATTACACAATGCAATCTCTCCACGGTAATTGTAGTACAAATATACACATTCAGAATAAGTGACTGTGAAATGAAGCGCTCAGCTTGTAGATGATCCGCTGACCCTCCTCACTGCATCTCCCTACCTGCTGCTTTTCTTCATCTGAGTACATCTAGACACTGAGTTGTGTTCATATGTTGGAACTTGTTGACTCCTACATATGAGTTTCCATCTCATTTATTTCTCTTGGTGGAGAGTGGATGAACTTTGTACCCCAAAAAATGTCGCTATGTTCGGCATTGGTTGCATAAACTTTGAAGTGCGAATTACTCCCTCGCCATCTCTCTCTATAGCTTGTATTCCAGCATCTGTGATAGATTGTCAGCCGTTAGGCCGATCCGTCAGCATGCTGACGCTTCGCTTGGGTGCAGCTGATTTGTTCTGCGGACTAAAACTGCATTAGCTATTCTCCGTGTGTGTGAGACATTTGCAGCGCAGGCTTGTGCATCAATACAGAAGAGAGAATCTGCTGCATAAATCCTCCAGGTGATATTTGGTACCCTCTGCAGTTGTGCCTGTTGGTGCTGCCCTGTTGTGTTTCTTCTGCTCTTCTCCACTTTGTCCACTGCTCAATATCCATTCACCCAGGTTCGTCCTGAAGGATGAACCTTGGAGATGAGACATCCTGCCGAGCCCCTTCAGGTACCCCCGCTTTAGAAATGGACATGTCCGTTATGTCTCCACAACCCCAAAAAATTCCTGTGTTTCCTTCTGTTTTTTCTGGAATCTCATCCACGAGGTGTCTTTTATTTTTACCATGTCGGTAAAAATTGGTAACACTCTTACTCTTTCAAATCCCGAGTGCCCCCTGTGGTTCTCTCGCCTGTCCTTGTTGCCTTGTCCCTCGTGTTCCAGCCCATGTGGCGCAATGTCAGCGCATCCCAGCGGAGGGTGGCAAGCACAGCACGCCTCTCTCCTTATTTCAAAGCGTGGCCAGGAATTTTGGTGGCTTGGCTCGCTTTTTTAGCCCGGCCCTGGTGAGCTTCCAGCATTTTGAGAAGGGAGCAGATAAGCTCGGCGTGCAGATTCTGATGGGTCAGTGCGGGAGAGAGGAGGTTGGCTCGGTTCTGAGAGGCAATATGAGCCTGACGTTGGGGTGCGGGATGAGAAATATGAAAGATTTATGACAGCAGTTGAATGACTTTATCTTTATCTTTATGAGCATGTTGTGACGGCCAAGGTTTTGCTGACTCACTGCGATGCTCTCGCGCTGCTCCATCAGCTCCCCCTGAATAACACCTAATGATGTCAGCTCCCTTGGCAAAAAAATTGTTATTGAAGGTAGAAAACGCATTAAGTGTTGGGTGCTGCACTTAACAGAAGTCCCAAACTTTTCCAGTTATTGCGGATTTTCCCCCCAAACATTGTGTTTCTGATGTTCCGATTTTGGAAAACTCTAAGAAAAATGGTTTGTTTTGTCACTGCGGTTGGAAATGTCATTCTTGCTCAAGAATACTACCAAACAACATATTTTACAGTGATTTTATTGAGCAGGGTGTCAACATGAGTTGACGCCCCTGCCTCCCTCTGCT
Source organism: Carapus acus (assembly GCA_900312935.1). Classification (NCBI taxonomy): domain Eukaryota; kingdom Metazoa; phylum Chordata; class Actinopteri; order Ophidiiformes; family Carapidae; genus Carapus; species Carapus acus. Next base: position 27,672 of record OMPJ01001803.1, read on the forward strand.
GCGTCACAGAGGGTCTTCACACTGAGGAGGGTCCCACCCAGTGTGGGCACGCCCGGCTCACGCCTGACCTCTGGGTTGCTGACTTTCTCGTGGTGTGTGGCGGGGCGGCTGTTTGCTCACCGTCTGAGCGCGCTCCTGTCCACCCTGCGCCGCCGAGCAGGACGGGTCCTCAGGAGCGTTTCTCTGTGTGGTTTTGCCCTCACGTCGCACTCCTCTGCCATTTGCTGACCACCTGCCATCGCTGTGGCTAATGAGAGACTCTGGCTGGCCGACGTGCGTCACCAAGAGGTGCAAATCTGGGGCTGTGCTGGTGTGTGTAATGATGACAAATGTCAGTCATTTCGGCGACTCTTCCTGCCCAATTTGCCATTCGGCCTTTTCACAAGGAGGATGGAGCGAATGACTTATTCTCTTATTGTGCGGATCACAACCTGCCAACAATTGTGTCTGTATTTGACCACAATATGTGCAAAAGATGATGCAAGAAATGTTTTGGCATGTTTGCAGTGCAGGTGAAAAATATTAGATATTAGAAATACCAATTCCAGAATGTATAGTAACATTCACACTGTTACTTACATGAGATGTCCACAGGAGTCACACACATTTGGTCATATTCGTGTATGATGATAAAAGAGTAATTCCCTTTAACTCCATGTGCAAGTGTTGGCGCACAGACGTCCATGTGTGAACTGGAGATTTGTTCGAATAAGATAGAAATGCAATTTGTTGCCGTGTTGAGATAAACAGTATTTTGTTATTGAGGTATATTTTGGCTCTCCATGTTAGCGGCTTGGTCAAAAAGAGTTGAAAAGTAATCGATGAATTAACGAGCTGTTTCATTGAGGCAGCCAGATGTCAAAGAAAATGTTGATGTGGAAAGATTATGCAGGCTGTGTGAATGCAGTTCACGGTGAGCATGGTGAGCTATTAGCAGGGAGCTCACAAGACCTCATGGATTTGTTGTGCCCGTGTCAGACGAGAGCGATGGCGCAGTTCAGTGTGGCAGGTCACTGTAATTAGGAGCTTGATTATTCTCAATGGTGGACCTCAACCGTTTCTGCCCAATGCAGGTCATCATTAGTCCTCACAGGCACGTATGGATTTAGTGAGAATGTTGTTGGAGCATTACAAACATGACTTTGTCTCCAAATGTTACACCACTTGCTTATTTCGACGTGTCCTTTGGATTAACTGCACATCAGTTACTGTCATAGTTGAAATCTGATTAAATTTGATAGATTTTGCGCATGTGTTTTGATATTCCACTAAATATATGAAAACATTGGCTGTATATATCAAATACTCGCTGCGCCACTGTTGCCAAGTGCCTGCTAATTAGGGAAATGTTGGGTCTCTACATGTAAAGGTTATCGTATTCGGTCTGTACCTACTCCATGTTGGAAAGCGCTTTCAGACAATCTCTGCTATGACTCAGTTCAAATAAAATTAATTGGAGTTGAATTTTATTTGAGTTGACAGTTACTAGGATTGAAGTGAGTCAGTTGCATTGTGAGTCAAATGAGTCATTGCATTTGTCTTGCTCGGCCCATCATGGTGCAGTTACACAGTGCTATCAAATATATAGCAGCAAAAAGATTGTGTTGAAATATATTTCACATACTCGGCGGAATATGAAAACATGCAAAGTGCAAGAAACAGTTGCAGTTTGCCGTTGGTAACCCATCAATGACATAGATGCGGAAACTCTGTACAGTGACTGCAACTCAGGCTGTGGGGCTGTATTTACATTACAGTGGAGTTGAGATAGAGGGAGTCCATGTGGAGGACAAAGTTGTCTTTCAGATGCTTGAAAGTAGCACCAGTGTTCTGGCACCCAGCGATTTGAAGTGCGACGATAAATGTCCAACAAATGATTTACATGGTCAGACCAGATATCTGGAGACATGAGTTATCTGCTGTGAGTGTGTCTGTGTGTGTGTCAACAGGGGCTTTAATTGCTTTGTGAGCATCACAATTTATTTGAAAACTTTGTATTGTTATTATGTGTAGTGTTCACCTTCCTCTACCAAGGCTGGCAACATACAGGTTAAGAAAGGCTTGTTGTTGTGCTTGCTTGTGGTTTAATGTAGCCTTTGGAGGTCCAATTAGAATTCTAAGCAATGAAGGAAACATGACAGTGGGATTATAAAGGTCATCTTGAAGCCACGGGAACGTCAAAACAACACAAAGTATCCCCATAGATTCCAAAATGTGACTCTTGATCGCTGCCATGCTCCTGTTTGCATGCAGTCACAGGCTGTGCCCGCCCGTGTTTGGGCGGGTGAGAGGGTGTAATGTGAGGCTGCTTCCCGGGGCAGCTCCGGAGCTGCCGCCCTGCGAGGCTTCGCTGTTTGTGCGCAGGCCGGGGCTCCCCACAGGCCTGCGCAGCATTCGCACGGCGCAAAGTGTAATTACAGTGCTGGCGCACTTGTTAGCTGACCGCCGAGACCTGTCACGTGAAAAAAGGGGACCTCCCCCGGAAAACACCAAGACAGCGAGCCAGCCAACATCTCACAGAGCGCCGCATTGTTTGTTTTGGTACCCTATTTTAGTTTGGGGTTTTAAAGCTGAAAATTTCAAAGATGGAATTTGTCTCGGGAAGATTGCTCCAACAGCTGTGACTTGGGAGGCCTCTCTGCTGCGGATCCACCCTGGGATTGTCTGGGAACATGCTCGGAAGATAATGTCATATTTTGGGCGGCTAAGTATTGTTATCAACGCGCGCTGGCCTTGGACCTTAAGCCTCAGCTGAGCGTGTTGACCCGAATATCTGCAGCTATAGTGCCACGATAACGCTGTCAATAACAAGAAGTTTTAGCACATACTGCAGTTGCCTGGCTGCAGTTGATAATATTTTCTGCAACACACAACAGCAGCAGGGCCTGTGTTGTGGTTCTTGCATGTAGCGTTGTAGCATTTAGGCAGACTGTGTTGGTGGTGATAATCTGTTGGTAATGTTGACACCACGCACATATTTGGTGCTTTCCACTCGTGCCTATTTGGGAAACACATTCACATGTGCAGGTCGACCACTACACTTAAGACCTGCTCCTCTTCGACAAGGTCAGTGGTATGGTGGCAGTGTCCAAGCACTTTGCGTTTCGAAATGTGTTGTTGTTTTACCAGCATGTCGCTGCAGCGAGGAGCCAATCAAACTTGGACTCTGCAGGTGGTGGAGGCCCAATCAGTTGGTGGATACATTTGCACCGCTCTCAGCCTCTTGTAACAATAAGGAGGGGAAAGAACTTGTCTCCTAGTATTTCTTAAGTAACGGCTCTAGCACTTTGCTGATAGATTGTTTCATCACAAGACTCTTTGCAAACTCCAGGCCAGCTTTGCTCTGACTGTGTCCTTGACCTTAGTTTAACTGTCTCATTAATCAAGCGCAGGACATTTTTCACAATGACTGCAATTTGAAGCAGTAAGACTAAGAAGACTCATTCTACACCCTGTTAAACATCAGCCGGTCAGCAAGCGAGCGGATCAGCGCCAACCAACCCCCCGACTTCACTTACAGGCCTGACAATGATTGAACATCATGGCGAATGATTATCCCAAGGCCAACGCCTCGATGGGTGATCACCAACGCTGGAATAGCATAGCACACTGTCCTGCCTCAGTTATTGCCCCGATCAGTTCCAACCAGACAATCCGGCACCTGAGAGGGGCTGAGCAGCGCGAGGGACACTAAGCCGGCAACTGAGATTGTGTCACTGACAGCAGAGGTCTCACTGTGCAGACACACAGCTACACACACAGGCACACCCATGTTGCTAAACGGTCTCCCAGTCTCCTCCTGCAATGAAGGCCAAAGTGAAAAAGAACACACACTCCGTACTCAGCTCCTGGAGTCTGCAAAACAGAGCAACAGCCCTCTATAATCCGAGTGGCAGGCACTGTGCTGTGTAATGCAAATGTCAATATATTGATTGCAAACATGCATTTAAATCATTGAACGAGATGTGCTGCAGTCATCATGTTAGCACACCACTTTGTGTCTGATGTGTTGTCACTGACAAAGTAAAACACATAGGAATTACTTGTTTGTTTACTCTGTTTGTTTGTTACCTTGGTGGTAGATAACAAGTCCTCAATCAACAAAAATTAAAACTAAACGATGCAAGCAGGAGTCAGTAAAGCTCCCGTTGCTATGGCAGTTCTCGTAACCAAGGCTGGCCTTCTTGCATTTCATGCCTGTCAGACAAATCGTGTCAATAATGTTGGTTCCATGTTTCAGTTCCCACTGGGGATTTCAAAATGACCCGACTGCCCTCAAGCATGTCCTGCATCAGCTTTGAAGCACCCCTAAAATCACCAGAAAGCTGTTTTCTGCCCTCTCCCAAGCAGTGTGTCCTTACTTCAAGGGAAAGTGTGCAAGTACTTTGGTGCCTTGTTCTGATGTGAGAGGTCAGTGGAACAAACTAGAAGTGAAGCAGAGGGACCAGTGCTGCCAGTACTCCGCTATTTGGTTATGAGTCAGAAAGAGAAGCTCAAAGATCTGTTGGTGTCTTTGCTACTCTCATTTGTGGTTGCTGTCTGGTGGTTGTAACCAAGAAGAAAAAGATGGTGTGTTTGAGTGGAGAACATGCGTTTCCCTCTCTCTGGCCCTTGCTGAGGGGAGACGTTGTGAAGGTTGTGAAGAATTCCTTGCAGAATCGCTGCTCGACTATATGTAAAGGAGTCAAATGAGACGTTATTGGCACTGTTCAGGAGTACCTGTGGAATGGAAGATTTAGAAAAGATTGTGTGTGTTTTGAATGGACTCTTGAATTTTGTCATCACTCGTCTTTTTTTTCCTTGGTTCCTTTTCAGACTGACTGGTCCCTCTGGTTACCTAACCGATGGTCCAGGAAACTACAAGTACAAGACCAAGTGCACCTGGCTCATTGAAGGACAGTAAGTTGAAGCGTGGATGAGTGGCGAGTGATGAGTGCCTCAAGACAGGAGTTGTCTCAACTGCTCCATAAACATCCAGGCAGAGGTCTCAGTGACTCTGTCAACACACACTGACTTCCAAATCCACGAGACTGCATACGAGGTCAAACACATCTTCAGCAATGCGTCCATTCTACCATTGAGGACAGTGATACAGTGGTACTTTCCACCCTGATGGTAGATCGTGTCATGTTGCACCACAACCATGGCCTGTTAAATTTTAGATGTGTAAAAACTGACTTTGGAAATGAAAAAGTTATTGTACAGGTCCATCACATCTATGACACAGGTGTTGATTGGAAAGACGACAATGTGGTGTTCAGTATGTCAAAAGTCTTGTCGCTCTGTGCGATGGTGATCTAATAATCTTTGGAAGGACATCGAGGTCAGTGTGTGCAAACCACAACAACATAGCAGGGTACAATAATGGAAGCTGCCGCTGCCATGTGCATCCAGCAGTCAGACATTTGTCCAAGACTCTTTGGTCATACGAACGTAACAACCAACTGTCCATATTGGATGCACAGCCTGACAAGGCGTGACTTGGCTCGACTCTGAACATTCCTTATTTGAATTGTACTGCCCACAGATAGATTTGGCACCTTTTACTGTCAGACAATCGAACCACTTAACAATTGTTAATGCGTTGGTCCCCCAGTTTAGCCAACAAGAATCATAACGTGCCTGATTCCAGTCAATATTCATGTTGCTGACGAGTGTTTATCTCAGCCTGGGCACAGGAGGTTCCCATCCAAGGATGCTACACCATTTAGAGTAGACGGAGGTTTTAAACCTTTGTCCTTCTTGTCGCAAGATTGCTGATCTAATCACTGGATGGTCTCCTCAGCCTGAGCTTTTATCGCATTCTAGTGTCACGCTCACAACCCGATCTCACTGTGTGTGCCTTCGAAATGTCAAGAACGCTTCAAAAGAGAGGAAATAAAAACCCCACCGCAGCAACAACAGACATAAATCCAGTCTAATGTGACTCGTTGGTCTGATTTGCAGATTGGCAAGTGAAATATGACTTCTGTCACACACACACGCAAGTCACACACTGACAGCTGAGTGGGTGTTGTTTAAGCGTTTATAGAGCAGATGTGAAGAAACAGAAAACTCCCACACAGGTTGACCTCGAATAATCTCGCAGACTTCAACAAGTTTCCCAGCTTCTCAAGGCTAAGCAGTGGTTAGCGTCGCACATTTATAAATCAGCCTATCACGAACAGCAATGCAATGTAAACCTCCCATCTGGGCACAGGGCCTCCACTCAAGCAGATGGCATACGGCCTCTGCCATGTTTGCTTGCACGTGTGTGTGTTCTGGTGTGTGTGACCGGTTTGGCAGGAGAGAGAGCCCATCAAACACAAGCTTGTCCAGCCCGGTAAGGCAGCAATTAAGTCTGTCGCAAAGAATCAATCAGAATCGACGGCTTGATTAGAAAAAGCGCAGTGGAGACACAACAAGGACTCGAAGCCACAGCCAAGACAGCAGTAACATCACAGCCAAGTCGTACCTGTCAAGAAGTGATAACACGCTGAAATGAACGTACTCGTGTACTTTCTCGCTACTCTCGCTCAACTTTGCCTTCATTAATGTAGGTAATTGATGACTTGAATGTAATGAAAATTTCATCCAAATGTCAAGCAACATCCCTGCTTGTAATGTGGTATATAACGTCATGAATATTAAAAAGGTCAGACGGGAAAGATGAGCTTTGCCTGGGATTCCAAATGAATCTCACAAGTAGGAGCCAGGTGGAGGCCGTCATCAGGGGCGAAGTCCTTCGTCAAGGGCGTCTTCCTGGTGGCGGCTGGCAAAGGACAAAACATTTTGTCAAGTTCTCCCTGGCCCCGAGTTCCAATTTATTATTTACCAGTCACATGTTTCTCTCTGAGCTCGCCTCGGGGCTGCCGGTCCCAAAATACACAGCTGTTCTGTGACGATTCATTCAAAGCCATAATCTGACACGGACACGCTGCAAGGAGTGTCTGCGTGCTGGATTTACTGATTTTGCAGGGTTGTTATTTACTAATGACAATGTTGTCGCACGTCTGAGAGAAAGTTGTAGTGTTGGCTGGTGCTCCTCTCTCTGAAATGAAACGGCAGAGGGTTGTTCTTGCCGTCTGCTTTTGCAAACTCTGTGTTTACTTGGCAGGCCAAACTCCATACTCAGACTACGCTTTGACCACTTTGCCACCGAGTGCAGCTGGGACCACCTGTACGTGTATGATGGAGACTCCATCTACGCCCCCCTCCTTGCTGCCTTCAGGTCTGTGTTTGTAGAATCTGATTTATACCTGGACAGAGAAAACACACAAAGTCGTTAATGTATTGTTATCCCCCACTCACGTCTCATATCAAAGTTCTTCTAATGCATGGAAATATTCAAATGGTGAAGCTTCTGCCGATCAGGTCAAATAACTTTGCACAATGTCCTGTTTCCTTTGTTTGCTTCCTGTTTTCACATTAGTGGCTTGATTGTTCCCGAGCGTTACGGGAACGAGACGGTTCCTGAGGTGGTGTCCCAGTCTGGATTCGCTCTGCTGCATTTCTTCAGCGATGCGGCGTACAACCTGACCGGCTTCAACATATCCTACACGTGAGTCCAGCCTGGAATGAACTCATTTGAAGCCTTCACAATGTTTTAGAGTGCCAAAAAACACATTGATATGCGGAAGTATGAGCAAACGCTGAGTGCGTATGGATGCAGCTCCAAACACACCGTGAACTTCAGTAACTACAGTGAGGGCAAATCAAGACGAGGCATCACAGGTTGACTAGTCATACTCAAATTGCGTGAGGTGACTTTGTCTGTCATTGTGGAGAACGATCGGTAGAAATATGAGCTATGGATCACAGAGAGTCACGTGCCCACACTGGCCTTCATTTGTTGGATACAACCATGCAGTTAATGACAAAGCTCATGTTTTGATGCTGAGATCCTGCAGCGGGAATCTTCTGTTTAATCTGAGATTTATTTATGTGGTGGACCATTTCCAACACATTCCTTCCACATGACGCACACACTCACTCACTCACACACACACACACACACACCAATCGCTTTCTGTGCAGCTCAGCCTCTGCGTTGGCGCGGCAGGCTGACAGCATCTCATTTGCTGCAGTCTGCGATGTTGTTTTGCACCGTTTGTGCTTTTTACCTCTGACTTCACTGTGGCAAGTGTGTGTGTATGTGTGTGTGTGAGGAGATTGGCAGCGTGTCCGGTGTCTGTCGAGGGCATTGTTAGACTGTCAGAGGGGTTCCATTACTGCGCAGTTATGTCATTAGATACACTCATCCTCACTAAATCAAGTATTTATTTTCACAATTATTGTGTGGCTTTAAATAAGGAGATACACACAGATACACTTTACCAATTCACATTATCAGAACTAGGTCCTCTGGACGAAAATGTCCGTGTGTTGACTAGATTGACACTCCTGTGCTTCCCTCTTGACCCTCACACTGATCAACAGTGAGCTTATTTAACTTATGTTTGAGCCGATCAGTGTTTGAGTCGAAGTGAGATTGACCATGCACCAGCGATTCTCACTGGCACTGTCGCCATAGCAATCGGACCGTAGTTAAGCAGCAAGACAGCAATTTTTGAAAGCGGCGTCCTCATGGCCCCTTGTTGTCTTAAGTGTTAGAGAGGGGCCAGGACACCCAAACACCAACCTGCTCCGGCTGCCTGCGGGATGGAAACCGCTGCACAAAACATGCAGCTCTCATACACGCAGGGCAAATGGCAGAATACATCAATGCTTGCTCACACTGTGATGGATGACACCATGTTGATGGTTTATGGCTTGTAGTTTTGTTTTATTCATTAACTAGATTGCTGAAAAAATATCAACAATAACAAAGCAAAACAGATGTTCAACCGAGTAAAAGTCAGGGTTTGTTTTATGAGCAGTCAGATGCTGCTTACGGTCAATGCATCTGTAATGTCTCATTAAATTCTGAAGGTGTTGTTGAATGTTTCGGTCGGCTCGGAGCACTTCAGCTGTCACAGTGGCTGTGTCGAAAAGTTCAATTCAACAACTCGTTTGCATGTGATCCATAAAGATCAATCTGCCACATTTCAGTGCGACGAGGGAGAAAGTCTTGTACTTTGTGAAATAAGGTTGCATATTTTCTTTTTCCAGAGGATTTATAGCACCCATGGCTTGTTTTGAACAAAAGCTGATGTAATTCAGACCGTCTGTCCATTATTTATGTGAACTGTTCGCCAGCGGGTGTGTTTGAACACCTTTCTCGCTCTGCTCCCCCCTCCCGTTCACGCTCTCTCTCTCTCTCTCCCAACCTCTCTCTCTCCACACAGGGTGAACACGTGTCCCAACAACTGCAGTGGCCGGGGCGAGTGTCACGTGGGGAGCGCCGCCGTCCCAGTCTACTGCGAGTGTGCCAACCATTGGAAGGGGGAAGCCTGTGACGTCCCGTACTGCCTGGACGACTGCGGCTCCCCCGAGAGAGGACACTGCCAGGACAAGGCCTGCGTCTGCCAGAACGGATGGCAAGGTGTGTCATCTATAGGCAAAGAAAATTTTCTCTCTCCTCAAAAAGACACTGCTCTAGCTTTAAAATCAAAATAGTGCTAGTTTGCTGACTGGATCCTCCTAAAAGAGTCCAATGATTGTCGGTGAATGAGTGTTGTAGAGCCAGGCAGAGACCTCACTCTCAGTGTGCACCAATCATCGTCCAAATCATCTCAATCTTGTCTCTCTGATCTTCATCACCTCCGCTGTCCCTCTGAAGTGCCCATGTCTGTCCAGCCTGGTTAGTCTCGACAAAAACCTCGGCATCTTCATCCTTGCCACCTCCAGTTAAGCCTCCTGTAATCCTCTTTGAAATGTACTGTGCATAAGATGCGTACAACAGTGGATTGAGAGATAGTGGATGTATTGGACAAAGGATTTTTAAGATGAAGCTGCCAAGTGGGAGGAAATTAGGACTGCCGAGGTGTTTCACGGAAGCAGTTGACGTGGTTGGATTGAGACGGTGGAGACGGATTATCCGCTGTGGCCTCCACTTAAAGGGAAGCTGACAGAGGAGGTGCCGGGCGATGCTCGAGCGGAGGACAGAACGCGTATAACAATTAAAGCGTAGTTGCAGACGCAGCCAGGAAATCGCACCAGGAAATCTGTGGAAATGCAGTAGAAGGTAAAAGCTTCAGCTGTGTCACACAAACACCTGCGTCGGTGAAGCTGTTGTAGCACAACAACGTGTAGGTGCAACAACAACACATCGCACACGGCAGGAAATGAGAATCAGACATTAGCGAATGCCGGTTTTGAAAGGTAGACTCGGCCTTCTGAACGTTTAAGGTCGCTGGATGTCAATCAAGACGAAACCAGCAGCAGCATGTAGCCGCCCTGCTATTTCTCAAACAGCTCCACTGAACGCCAACAGAGAAGATGCCTTTTATATAACTGCACTTCTTCCAGCGGCGCCGTGTGCTGCTGCTCTAATTACCGGGGACGAGGCGGCGGAAGACTAAGCTACTGTTATCTTTGCTTTTATTTGCTTGCCGCGGCTTTTCAGCGGAGGAACGGCACACTTAGTCCGCCCCAGACCGCCAGCATCCAAATGACCTCGTTTTTTACGCCACCCAGCCCGAGACAAGCGCACGTTAAGTTGAGCTGGTTGTTGCATTTAATCAGCACTGAAGAAACTTCCAGAGGTGAATTAAACTTTTGTTTTCTTTGAGTGGGAAAAAGCAGCATCAGTGAAGAGGTGACTTAAATATCAGAGCCGGCTAGTCCTTTTGTGAAATATTACTTATTTCCCCACCACAAAGTCATGCCAAGAGTCATAAATTGGGTTTGATCGCTACAAGGAATTACATAGATTCCTTTCCTGTTAGATTCTGATTTCTTCATTGTGTTCCAAATGGCTAATGAGAACATCCATTCTCCATCGGACAACATCCTGCTCATTAGTAAATTTTCATCTGAGGCCACATTGCTGCTACAAACACCTCGACAAATTCTTTATTTCACAACCCTTCCCCTTTTTTTCTCCCTTCTTATTTGGTGGACCAAGTGTCCTCACACACCATCAACACTTCTTATCCCAGGCTGTGTTAATAAAAACAACTGAGCCTTCATGAGGAAAGAGGCAACCATTCTATTTCTGACATACCAGCTCCATCCCTCCCCAGAATTCCTTCCTTCCATTGAGGAAACATTCCGGTTCATGCTGAGGTTATTATTGTTGGCCAGAAATGGGAGCCGGCCGTAACCATTAGTCTCATATCCGCAAAGACAGAAATATCAAAAATGAAATAATCACGGTAATGAGAGACTCCACACGCATTTCAAATTCTTCCTGCCTGGTGTACCAGAGATGGCTTCGCAAAGTGCATTGAACCTCCTGCTGGGCACTCATTTCCCCGTTTTAACTGTAATAAAATCAATAACAATCCACCCACTCGTGACACTCGCTTGAGTTCAGTGGAATAAACACACCTTTTGAAATCAGAGTTAATAAATGTAACATTTGCATCATGGCATCAACGACGCATTTTCAGTTTTGTCTTTTTAATCGTTTGTTTTCAGTCACTTTTGGATAGTTTTCCCCTCAGCTGGAGACAAAGTGATGAATCAGTGTGGTCAGACAGCTCCACTGTTATCATCCCATCTACTTGTCAGTAAGCAAGTTGTAGCGTCTGCCGCCATTTCTAGTGATCATATCAGGTTCAAGATGCATCCTCATTAACTGCTACAGCTACTGTTGTTATTATTTTGGAAAAGCTTCAGCTGCCACCG
>OMPJ01001820.1:8363-24864 GCA_900312935.1 Carapus acus
GGAGGAGGAGGGGGTGGTGGTGGGTGGGGTGGGGGTGGGGGGTGTGGATGATGGGGAGCTAGGATCTATCTATCTATCTATCTATCTATCTATCTATCTATCTATCTATCTATCTATCTATCTATCTATCTATCTATCTATCTATCTATCTATCTATTTTTGATCTGTGCCTCTTGCATTCACAGCGGCGCTTTAAGGTACCGGGTGGCATCAAAAGACAAGAGAGACACGTCCAACATAACAAGACAAGTCTGTAAACAATGCTCAAGGGGACTGAAAATATATCAACATTTAACCGCTCAGTGCAGCAGCAGCAAGTTTGTTCGAGCGTCCATGAAAAGATGAAGTATTGCTACGGCTCTCCGCTGTTCCCAAATATGAGGATGAGATTCATGTTTGTGGTTATGAGGATGAATTGATGTTTTCATCACCAAATGTGACAACTGAAGCGTCGACAACACAAAGTAGTGGTGATGGGACAGGATATCTCCTGAAAAGGTCCAGATCCTGGAACTGCTCCAGTGGGATCATCCATCCATCCATCAATCCTTCCGTCCTTCCATTCATCCATCCATCCATTCATTCATCATTTATCTATCCATCCAGCAAGCCAGCCAGCCAGAAATATATGAAGTGTTTATTCATTATTTTACTCATCAGGTAAACAAACATTCGCTGACCTCCAGGTTTGAGAGGTTAACACACATATTTTCTTGCTCCACCCCAACGAAACCATGAAGGAAGTGAGGACATACACACACACCAAACACAGGAGGGACACACAGCAGGTGGAATGTAAGTGGGCAGGCGGGCGTCTAAAAGAGCCACCAGAGTGTGTGTGTGGTTGTGTGTGTGTGTGTGTATGTGTGCGTGTGTGTACGTGTGTGCATGTATGTGTGCGTGTGTGCATGAATGTGCGTGTGTGTGTGTTTGTGTGTGTGTGTACGTGTGCGTGTGTGTGTGTGATTCTGTAAAATATGCATGGAGTGCGTGCGTCCACGCTCGTCTCGCTTGTGATCTCGACACGAAGACCTTTCTCCTCCTCCTCTGTGTACGTCCTCCCCTCGTCTCTTGTCTCTTTTGATCTGCCCCGTCCCCGCTTTGTCTCCTCTGTCTCAGCATCCTTGCTGTGTTAAGTCCACGGTCCACGGCGATGGTGGGGTGGGCTTTGCTGACAGTGGTAGTGGGGGAGGAGGAGATACACCAGAGTTGAGGGTTTCACGTCCTCCACTTCATTGATCATCTCATCTCTGTCTGCTGAGGAGCGGGAGGTGCTTGAGCTCTCAGCATCCCTGGATGAAAGAGGAGCAAATGGATGGGAAATATGCGCGGCACGCTCATTGCCTCCACCAGGAGTTTTTTTTTTTCAAATGCATTCCACCAAATAAACAAGACAAATAAAAGAAGTTCATTTATGACCTTTGTTTGTGTGCTTTTGTTGTGAAATAAAGCAGCAGAGGGGAGGCCAGGGTGGAAGAAACCTTGAGTTATTCTGGGGACCACAGCTGGATAGCCTGTATCGATGCAGCGCCATGGCGGATTAATGGACGCATTCTTCCCTGGAAACAGTTGTATTTGCTGTTGTTTATTCGGTGGAGTCGTCGCTTCGTTCTGGGTCAGCTGAAAACTATCAGAGCCGCCACAAAGCTTCATGGCCTTTGTGTGGTTCAAGAAGAGATGAATGAATGAATGAATGAATGAGGGAATGAGGGAATGAAGAAGCAGGAGCTCGCCATGGTCTCCTTCTCCTCCTTGCAGTGTCGATCAGATGCTTACATTGTGTTTTCCTCTCAAAGTTTCACTTTGCTGTCATTGTTTAGGTGTCGTGCTTTCCGGGCTGCTGTGGCACAGTCCATGAGGACTTGTCTTGGGAATAGGAGGTTGGCTGGATCGAGTACCAGGAATCCTGCTGAGGTGCCCTAGGGCGAGACACCTAACCCTAACCCACTTGGGTACAGCTCAGCATGTGCAGCCACATTGCTCTGTAATCTCCGTCAAGTATAATTTCTCCTACGGGGGATCAATGTGGTGTGTATCTCTGTCCAACTCTTGATGTTTGTCATATTTGATAGATTAAACGTAAATACATGGAAATGGTGTTTATTCTAGTTTGTGGCTAGAATGAACACCAGTGGTGGAGTCCTCTTACCAGACTCATATGTGAGTATTACGATGCTTGCGTCAAACAACAGGACACGGATTAGAAAGTCTCCACCGAGGAAATCAATGTTATGCAGAAACAGCTGGAGAACGCAGCAGGACACTGACCTCCTGTCTGACTGGGAGGAACCAATCTACAGCGTCTCCTCATAATGGACTCTGTGCTGCGCTACATAACGATTGAGCAGTTTCTGCTCATAGGCATCAAGGGATGGACTCTTCATCCCTCCACACACCCAACCCATCATCGATACCGCCTGTCTGGAAAGTGTCATATCACATATGATATTGGTTCTATATTCATTCATTCACCCACTTAATCACTAATCCGCTCCCTCTGCAGTGGCTAGGTCACGTCGACTAGCAGTACCGTCACTCCTGAGGTCAACATATTTTGGGTCAATGTTCAACGGAAGATACTTTATTTTGAAAGGCAAATCAACCAATAAAGGCCAGTTAAGTGACAAGTTTAAATCCCAACCTGACCCTGAATGGAGAGTGTTGTGACCTTTGACCTTTAGTCACTGCATGGATGACTCGGTGTTTTGATGACGTGTGTTTTCAGGCATGAATGCAGTGACAAGAACTTTTGTGTCAGTAAATGAATAACGGGGGTAGAAACAAAGCAGGGAAGCTCGTCTCATCAAGTTGTTTTAAAATCTGTTTCTCTGCCTAAACCAGGGGTCGGCAACCCGCAGCTCTGGAGCCGCATGCGGCTCTTTAGCGCCGCCCTGGTGGCTCCCTGGAGCATTTTCAAAAATGTGTGACAATGGATAAAAATGGGGAAAATGTGATTTTTTTTTGTTTTAATATGTTTTTTCTGGGAGGAAAAATGTGACAAAAAGATTCTTCACGTTTTCCAATGTTGTAAGAATATTAAGAATAGATATTTGATTTATTAATAAGGCTTATATAAGGCTTTTGAATTTTTTTTGTGGCTCCAAACAGATTCGTTTTTTACTTTTTTGGTCCAATATGGCTCTTTCAACATTTTGGGTTGCCGACCCCTGGCCTAAACTGTCCGGAACTCCAGTGTGTGTGCGGTGTCTGCTTTATTTTCCTGGATCACCAAATCAACAGATCAACGAGGTACCTTGACATCAACGTAATGATGGGAACAACTAGGTTTTGTGTGCCATCTCACTCTATCCTCCGTGAAAGGAATAGAGTCACGTGAAGATAAAAGACTGACGCAGAGTAAACCAGACATTCAAGTGTAACTCCGCTTTTAATCAGCACAAACATGACATGAACTTAAAAGAACTGGATATAATTAATAATTACTCCTTTTGATGCATTTCAGCAATGGCACAAAATATCAGCCCAAAGCTGCCTGAGATGCTGCGGCCCATAACGAGCGTTCCAGGCGGAGGATGGAGGTCCTGCTTTTCGTGGAGTAGTTGGTAGGTAGGTAGGTAGGTAGGTAGGTAGGTAGGTAGGTAGGTAGGTAGGTACTGTAGGTAGGTAGGCAGGCAGACAGGCAGACAGGTGGGTAGCTAGGTAGCCAGGTATTGATGAAGTACCAAACAATGAAGTACCCAATTGGGTATCAATGAAGTACCTACTTACCTACCTACCAAATACTCCCTGATGAAAAACAGGATCTGCATCCACCATCCTCATTTTCCTCTTCAAGATTTGCTCGCGTATTCATTATTTATGTTCAAAGCTATGTTAATTGTGCATTAGCACTCAAACACGATGTACCGTGGTGGGAATGTGCACAGCCCTTCCTTGCAAATTACATTTCCGCTCTCCATCAGCAAACGCACGGCTGCTCCTTGACATAGAAGTCTGGATTACGTCTGGATTACGCTCCTCTCGAAAACCTTTATCTGGTGTACATGACTGCAAATACATTTGTACATTCGCATTTCAAAGCTCTGCATTTCAGGCGAAAGAGTTGCATTCCTTTTTGTCGTGCCGCTGCCAAACCCTCCTGCCGAGTGGACGACAATCATGTTCCAGAAGGCAGCGAGTGTGTAAGCACTCCAGGATTTCTGACACTGTGGTGTGTATGTAGACACAGCCAGCAATACGTCCATTCTATTCAACAGTCACTCGCGATATGATGGCAGCCATCTCTGCTATTTGTTTTGGAACGCAAACACAACAAATTGAAATACATTTGCAAGAGGGACTGATAACGTTGCTGCTTGTTGTAGTGAAAGTTGATTGAATGATGTTGATGTTAGAACAGAGGTTGTATGAGTAATTGAACTTGAATACTGGGTCAGTGCCTGTTTATTATTCTGTCAGTTTATTTATTATTTATCTATTTCAATGATGCTGATGATTCCATATGCAAGTCCGAAACAGGGGCCATCAACCTTTTTGAGACTGAGGGTTACCTCATAGGCTAGGGGTCGGCAACCGCAGTCGCTGCTCTTGAGCGCCGCCCTAGTGGCTCCATGGGGAATTTTCAAAAATGTGTGACAATGGATAAAAAAGGGAAAAATTTAATTTTTTTGTTTTAATATGGTTTTTCTGGGAGGCAATATCTGACACAAAGATTCTTAACGCTTTCCAATGCTGTAAAAATGTTAAGAATAAATATTTGATTCATTAATAAGGCTTATATAAGGCTTTTAAATTTCTTTGCAGCTCCAGACAAGTTTGTTTTTTACTTTTTTGCTCCAATATGGATCTTTCAACATTTTGGGTTGCCGACCCCTGTCATAGGCACTGAGTGGTATAAAGGGTCAACAGGACCTGTTTGATACAAACTTCTTAAATAACCAAACTTTGCGGATCACTTTTTAGTGATCATAGTCATAAAAATGCTGATAAAGATAATAGTAATAACAGCAGTAGTGGTAATACAATGTGAAATGACTGCTCAATGGTAATTATTTCCAACATTTTAGAACATGCCTTACATTTTAGCACATGCCTTGCAGGCACCTTAAGTGGCCCTTGCGAGCACCGGACGAAAAGAAACTCTGTTGAAGCTTTATCACCAATGACGGAAGGAACAGATCTGACTTTTTATTCTCTTAAACCAAAAATATTATCTGTCTGCTTTGGCAGGTGAACTACGTCCCTCCTCAAATTGTGGTTCTCACTCACGCTTCTTCATTTCTGACTGTGTCTACGCCTCTCAGGCCGGTGTCACACTCTCTTTTAATCCTTTGCTTCACTTTGTTGCGTGAGCATCACTGTTATTGATTGAAATATGTCAGAGGCGTGAGAAAACAAAAGCTCTAAGCGAGTCTCCTCTCCTTGTGTTGTATTGCCCCCCTCCCTCCCCAATCGCTGACTGAGCGGCGGCATTCAGTGTGCAGGAATCTCTCCCTCTCTCTCTGGCTGCTGTCGGTTTGAGAGAAGAGGCCCAGCCAAGCATTTCAAGTGGCAGTGCAGCGGAGGAGAGCAGGTAGAGTGACGATCAGGTAGGCGAGATGACATCGAGCATCCTCAGGGACGGCCAGGAGCACCCAGCTCGTGTCCTTCAAGTTGGAGAGAGGCACTGAGACGGGACGAGACAAAACCAACAAAGAAGGGAGAGCCATCAGGCCGAGGCAGGGCTGAGCGCTGTGGATGAAGAGAAGAAACTTGGGAGAAGCTAATTTACCGAGTGATACGGCAGCCAGACAGAGTGTGTGTGTGTGTGTGTGTGTGTGTGTGTGTGTGTGTGTGTGTGTGTGTGTGTCTCACTGTCTGCGCCCAGCAGACTGAACAGATGTTGGACCAGTGCGAGAGAAATAAGGATTTAGAGGTTATTGAGCACAAAAATGTGTGTGAAACTACAGATGTCACACGTTAGCACACACACTAGCATCGTTTAATTTCAAACATTTGGTCCTGTAATATTTGTTTTTATTTTTTTATCAGTTCGCTCTTGCTGTTATGGGGCCTGTAACACAACAAGTGAGAGATGCAAATTTTGAAAAACAAACAAATAATCAAACAAAAACCCAACATATTTAGCAATAAGAAAAACTACAGGCAATGACAACAACATTCACAATTTCAACACAATCCGTCATTCACATTTGTGTTTGTGTCAGGAAACGCT
Organism: Carapus acus; assembly: GCA_900312935.1. Classification (NCBI taxonomy): domain Eukaryota; kingdom Metazoa; phylum Chordata; class Actinopteri; order Ophidiiformes; family Carapidae; genus Carapus; species Carapus acus. The sequence goes on from OMPJ01001820.1 coordinate 14,539, forward strand.
GCTGTTTATTCTCACTGCGTCTCCTCACATTTCTTCACCAGGCCATTTGGTTCTTGGTGTCTGACATTCATTTTATGGCCCTTTGGTTGTTTTTTATTGTAAGAGATATACAAAGTCATTTCCTGCAAATGATTAGAAATTGTAACCCACCCACACACACAAACACAAACACACAAGTACACCCCGCTGCCCCCACCTCTTTTGTCACTCTCCTCCATTACTCAGAATTGTTTCACACCAAAGTCTCAGTTGTAATTTTCGCTCCCATTTTTTGTTTGCCTGTGGACAAACTGTCCAGTCAATTGGACAAAAGACGGTACAGGGACAAATCGGTCAGCGATCATGGTGGGTCAGGGGGGCCAAAGTCTGGGTTTTCTCGCTCCATCTGTGAGGCAGTCAAACTGTGGGCATAAGTCTGATCTCAAACTCAGAGGGAGGTCCAATAACACTGACAGATATACAGATTCATTAAGATTTTGAATGATACTTTTCCATTTTTTTTCTGTTGATCAGCTTTAATGGGCTATTTCTAACGCAACTCTGATTATTTAAAAATAACAATTATGTATCACGTTAACATACAACAACACTCACTGCAGTGCGTGACTTATCTGAGTTTACATCAGTTATGACTTAAGGTGTAGTCAACATGTGGTTATTTGACCTGTGTGTGACTGAATGTATCATTTTATGAAATTAAGTGTTTTGTAGCTTCAGCAGCTCAATTGCTCAAATGTTCACAGTTACTGCATGTACAGGGTATATTTCAACATGTGTAGAATGTTTCGCTTTGTGAAATCAAATCAACTACAACCGATCCAAATTGTTAAATTCTGATCAGCTCCCACTTTGTAGACTGGCTGCAGATGAAAAATAGTATTAGTCTGGAACAGCTCAAACCTTTCCAGCTATGGAAGATTAAACTGTGCGTATGCAAATTGGGATTAGGTGCTGTTTAGGAGCTCTTGACCTTTCCATCTGCTGGCTGAGAAGAGCTGTGAGAGGGACCTTCTGCTGAGAAGATACAAAATTGTCTGACAACCAAAAAACAAATGTGATCATGAATAAGTCTCAATTATCACAAAATATAATCAAGATCACATGTCATAAAAGAAAATATGCAAAGCTTTTTTTGCTTGTTTGTTTAACTATTGTTCCTGAAAATAAACCAACAATGTTTTTCTGTCAATTGATTCCTTTTGTAATTTTGAAGTTGATGTTATTTTCTTCAAAACTAAAAATACAGTTACTCAAGTTTGGGAAATTTGATGATTTTGTGTGATTATTTTTGCATCAGGTTATTTTTCCCTGCTACTGAAATACTATGAAGGACAACGAGTGAATAATGAAATTGAACATAAAGTGATAAAATATATCTTACAAAATGTATAGTTTGACATGAAGCTGTCATTTTGATGGGTTGTGACATCAGTGTAGTTATAGATTCCCATACAAACACTTTAGCAAAATATAATACTCAAATCGTGAGCATCTAATACAGGCGTGTTGCACAAAAATGGAATTTAAGAAATAAATTCAAATCACATTTTTTGTTTTCTTTATGGAGATGATTTTTTAAATATATTTTTGTACACAGTGGGAGACTTTTATTTTGGTGAGGCTTCCCTCATGGGGGAGAGGATCCAAACATTATGCCCAACAACACACCAGCCAGCAAGGCCGCCATTCCTGTGAGCCCGCACCCATCAGCCAAAATATGACAAATACGTGAAAGATTCTCAACACATTTTGTCAAAAACAGCGCAACAGCCGAGACATTTTGCCACGTATGTGGATGTGCGTGTGTGCTTCGCAGCAGCTTTGTGTGAAAGCTTTGTTTACCTGCCCTCGCTGCTGCCACAATTAATGCGGGACACAAGTGGGCCGGGCAGGTACACTTGGAGCCCAGCGAGCACCTGGTCCCGGCTCAGCCTCCGCTTTGTTCTGCGCTGCGTGTCTGGCTGATCTGCATTCGCCCGGCGTCCTCACACACCACAACAACTTTGGGAAAGTATGGCTACTCCACATGAGGTGAGAGAGAGAGAGATGGAGGACCGCGGCACTCAGCGGCCGAGAGAAGCAGAGGGAGCAGAAACGGACCGGGCTTGTGTCTGAGCATCTCACATTCAACCTCAGAACCAAAGACTTGAAGATTCATGAGGAAACACAAACAACTCTGAGCTCACGGCTGAACACGAAATCCCTGTTTCAATAGGTGAAAGTCTCATTACTGTGCAGATTGGCCCAAATTTAGGTAAAAGTACGTCGATTAACACAGAACTGTTGTTATTTCTTTGGTTCTGCTGGTGATCAATGATGACACAGAAAAAAACAAGTCAGAGAAACAAAGTGACGTCATTTGTTAATGCAAAGAAAACTGGATAGATAGATAGATAGATAGATAGATAGATAGATAGATAGATAGATAGATAGATAGATAGATAGATAGATAGATAGATAGATAGATAGATAGAAATAAATGTTTTGATCCTCTTTGGCAGTTCAACAGGAATTTAAACTGGTGACAAGACAATATCAGGAGCAGTATTGATTGGACAAAATATGAAAAATGCAAATAATTTCAGATATAGCTGCACGTGTACTTAGAACCGCATGAAATAACACGATTGCAAAGCTGAAAAAACAATGGGATTATCTTTTGCAAAAAAAAAAGATGTCCAGTTGTTATTATTATTACTATTATTATTATTATCATTATTATTATTATTATTAGTAGTAGTAGTATTAGTAGCAGTAGTGGTGGCAGTAGTAATAGTTGCAGTAGTGATATGATTATAATTAGAATTAGTATCACTACTGTTACTACTACTATCATTCGTATAATTTTTAATTTCTGCCGTAGCTTCTATTAGTTTCGTCCACATTTCTACTAATGTGCAGAATGTTTTGTCCTTAGCTGCAGTTGAATCGAAGCCAAGCAAAATAAAAACAGATTTCCCCAGTTTCCACCCCAAAATTAATATTTCCAAAGTTCCCTCACAGTGAGACTTCGCGTTCCTGTCCACCTGCTGTCTCCTTCCGTCCCTCCCCGAGCAGCGCGGGTCCATCCCAGCCTGACCGCCTGTCCTCCGGGTTTGTCTCCAAATGTCAGATTGTGATCAGCATCCCAGAAAAGCCCGATTTCTACTTTCCGCGTCCTATTAGCATCATTTCGTCCATCAAGCGACATTAATTGTACATGAATACAAACTTCTGGCGGAGAATAAGATCCTCAAGAGGCTCGTCACATACTTTCTCCACTTGGGAGGACCTTTAACCTACTTAGCTGAGGAACCTCGGAGCCTCAAGTAGCGCCGCTGAAAGATATGCACCTGCCCGCCTTTCTTTCTCCCCGGGCCCGGCTCTTGGAGAGGACGGCGAGAATCTGATCTAAATGGTACTATAGGCTGACTGCAGGTGTGGAATGTAGGCCGCGGATTTCCACACCGACAGCGCCACTAAAACTCGTGTGACCCAGATTCTTCATTTCGAAGTGCAGTGTGGTAGAAAGTTGGTTTGGTCGCGTAGTTGGGGTCGTTTCAACTCTGGGGACGCTATAGGGAAACATTCGTAATGTAATGAAACTTCGTAATCATTCCCATGTGCCAAAGTCGGTCAAACGCGGTTTGTTTTGGTTTTGAACGACAATGTTGGGAGTGTGTCAGAACTGTGATTGTCAAACAATTCCTGCTTTTCTGGTGTTACGCTGAGATGATTGGACTGTGATTTTTTTAATACGTTGTACAAGAAACTACATCAGAAACTTTTTTCTTGCGTGCGTTCACCAGAATTTGTAAATTTTGGTCTTCATTTTTCTTTTTATTAATCTGCTTGCACTCAGTTGACTCACTCAGTTAAGATAAGGAAACAGAGTTTGTCTCTTTGGAGAAGGTCAAGTCGCGTTTGAGCGCAATCACTCATTTTATTAAGCAGCTAAGTTACAATTTCTCCGGGGGGTGAAATCGAACAATTCCCATGATGCAACGGTGAAATCGCAGCCCTGGACGACGTTACAATGGGTGAACAAAGACACCAAAGACAAAAGAGACGCAGGATAAAGAGGTTGCCGGGCGGCTGTGCGTAAATTACGCGCGTCATCGGTGCGCAATTTACGCACGACTTGATCCTCCTGCCGCAAACGGACATTATAGATAAAATAGAGCGGCCATGCTCCATTTGTAACAAAGCGGTGATGCTTTCACTGTACAATCCATATATCGCATCCAGTCCCCCATGATAAATACCATTTATGAAAATAAAAACAAACACCGCGTGGGGAGGCGAATACAGTGTGTTAACCTGTCATTCCTATTTAAACGAAATATTCTGAGGCTCTGGCAAAGAATGTGGGAGTTAAACTGAACCCATTTGTACATGTTTTATGTCGGATCACTTTGTGCTCGGCCGGTGTGGCGGCTGGGTGGCGGGTCAGGACCCGGGCCCATCAGCCGGGCACTCCACCGTCTCTCCACGTCTCTCAGGGTATTGAACTAGAAACGGCGGGCTGGGGAAAAGCACTCCAGCCACCGGGCGCGTCGGTGTGGTCATGTTCCTCGTGTTTGGACTCTTCATCATGCGCCGTAAAGTGTGCATGTCGCGGTCGCACGCAAACGCAAAGATGAGGGGAGCGAGGCCGCCAGCGTCAGGACGAAATTCTCATTGTGTTGTTGGCCGTCATTTGTTCCATTTACTCTATTCTTAAAACGCACACACGTCCAACTGATACACACACACACACACACACACACATGACCCCCGTGCTCTTCATTATTGTCATCAATTTTATTACTACAATTCTTGGTTACCTCTCCTATTCTCATTTTTATGCGTCTCATCGCGGTCATGTCTGTTGATGTTGAATTTATTAATTAGTGTGCACCAACTAATACTAAACTCAACTTGAGACAAATGTAAGTGATAGAAATTGCAAAAACGCTGAAACTATGCACAAAAAAAAAGAAAAAAAAGAAAAGAAAAAAACACACACATGCGTATTCCATTGTATACGAATGCCTTTGGATATTTTTCATCTTAAAAGGGAAAAAGCGGTCAGAGCACTCCAAGTAACAGCATGACGGTGAATTTGATTTTTAAAAAAGTCTTTGAATGAATTCTGATGGCTTCACCAACCTTCTCTTGGCCCTCTCCCCGTCCTTGTCTCGTCCGTTTCAGCGTCTGCATCGCCGCAGCGGTGGCAACAAATTTTCCGCAAATACCAAAGTTAACCAGGCTGGACAAATAACATTATTGTCGACAATACCGCTCTCGAAAGCAACGCGGCGAGGCAGCTCCAGATTTTTATGGGGTCCTAATGTAGAGGGTCTGTGGACCAGGGTCCTGCTCTCTGACTCGGTAATCCACAAGGTTGAGAGGTTTGCCTCATTTACATAATGTTTGAGGTCTGGGGCCGAGGCCTGCGCCGCTCCGTGCGCCCTGAACGCACCGCGGAGCGCCGCTGCCATGGAGCTCAAAGGCTCCACGGAGGTCGGTCCAATAAATACACGCATGGGGGGAAATGATCGCGCTGTCTGAACCGGGGGGAGATGCGGACACGTTAATCGATACCGATGATCTGTATCGATAAGCGCACGTGACGATGATAAAGATGATGATTACTGTTAGGGATGAAATTGATATTTCCAAACACACTTTCCTGACCGTGGACACCTCCAGCTGGCTTTGCAGCGTTCCAACCAAATCACGTCTCATTATCAGGTGTGCTGCGGGTCCAGCAGGAGGATGAATCCTCGGCCCGCGCGTCCACGCAGCGGCAACAAACGATCCATCACTCACAATCACGGCTAACAACTTAAACAGGAGATCGGCGTTCTTCATATGTCGGTGTAATTGATGGCTGACCATGTCACATCTTCATTTGCTCAATTAGGGGGAGGTAGCTGCTCGCTGCCATGCCACACTAAATTTCATTAGAGCGGACGTGTGTGTGTCTGTGTGTGTGTCACCCACCCCACCCCCCAACTCTCTCAGACCCCACAACAGAAAAAGAAAGAGGAGGACGATAAGGATAAGGATGAATGTCTCCTCCTCAAATATGACAATATCGACTATAATTTGAAAACAATATGTATATACTGTGCATATATCTGGAGGATTTGGTTGTGGGGAATCGCCACTATCACCGCCGTCATCATCATCATCGTCATCATCATCATCTCAGCAGCTCACCAACATGACAGCTGGACGCTCATAGTGCAAAAGTGCGTCACACACGCAAAGGGAGAGGCCAGGTGACGGTGTGAAGCTGCTGCTGCTCCGTGAATGCTGCTCGGGGTCTGGAGGAGCTCATTTCTCATTTGAACCCCGACCTCCATCTCCACCTCCACCCCCCACCCTCCTCTTCCTCTCATGCACTCCCCCAATGCACACCATCCACACACACACCACCACCACCACAACCCCTCTTCTGGCGCCAGTCAGTTTGCTCAGAGATTACAATGTCAGGTCAAAACCGGAAAGTGTCTTTTCAGCACACTTGAGTTTTTTTTCTTTCTTTTTTTTCCTTCTTTTTTTTAGGGGGGGTGGACTCGGACTTGCCTCCAATTTACAGCAGCACAAACGATACACAAACGCACCTCACATACAAAAAACACCTCACACACACACACACACACACACACACACACACACACAGAGTACCTGAGAAAAGATGGGGGAATAAATGAGGCACATTGCTATATCTTTGGGAGGGAAACTGCAGGTGAAGATGTGTGTGTGTACGTGTGTGTGTCGCCGCCTTTTTCCTCCCCTCCGTATTTTTCGCGCATTATTTGGTCCTGGCGGTCATTTGGCGGGACCAAATGATGCTTAAGAAGCCCAAATGAGCCGCTCATAAAACTTCATTGTGCCTCTTGGATGCTACTCCGTGGCCCTTGTGTGTGTGAAAAGTGCTCTCAAAGTTTCTGGAAAGCGAGGAATTCCCCACTGACGCAAAAATAGTCATATGTGGGGCCACATCAGCTGCTTGGCAAAGTGTGGCGGTGGCCAGATGTGAGATAATTCAAAATATGATAGTGGCGGCGGCGGAACAGCGCTTAACACTGAGCAAAGTGTGTTTTCATGAATTATTTCCCCGAGATGTCAATGACTATTGTTTGCTGGTTTGGGAGGGTTGCTCCGCCCCCCGTGTTTGTCGTAAACCTGGCTCCTGGCTCCAATAAACCCGGGCTAAGAGCGCCCTGGGCTCGCCTCCTTCTCCAAGGCGATCAATAGGATCTCGGGCGCACCACAAGCACTCTCTTACGTAGACATCCACCAAGGAGAGAGCCGATACAACAACACGGTTGATCTGCTCAAACACAAAAAAATCTACCTGCTTTCTGAACCATGTCGTTGAGCCCAAAGCACACAACGCCTTTTTCAGTGACAGATATTTTGAGCCCAATCGAGGAGACCTACAAGAAGTTTAGTGGCATGGACGGCGCGGGGAACCTAACCTCTCCACTGGGAGCCTACCGGCAGCCTCAGGTGTCTCAGCCCGGCATGCAACAGCACTCCATGGGCCACAACGCCTCCGTGGCCACCACCTACCACATGCCGCACACCGTCTCCCAGTTCTCCCACAGCGCGATGGGGGGATACTGCAATGGAGGCATTGGCAACATGGGGGACCTGCCGTCGTACCAGGAGAGCATGAGGAACAGCGCGGCGGCGACGGGCTGGTACAGCGCCAACCCCGACCCAAGATACTCCACAAGTAAGTACTTGACGGAGCTATTTTCGCGCACTTTGCCGCCTTTTGCGGCGAAGCTGGCGGGAGAGGAGAAACTAAAATGTTGACAAGGGAGCGGAGGGAGCGCGCACCTGTGTAGAGATGCGCGTCGGTCGGTGGAGCAATGGCGTTATCGGAGGGTATCGATGATATTTGACAGAAACACTCGCAACAATTCCTCAAATATGGGATTCGATATTACTGATGGCGACTATTGATCCGGTGATTCATTTTCTTCTGGATGAAGTGGCGTCGTGTTTGGAAACGACAGCCCCAAACATATCAGAAACGCAGAGGGAGGTCCCGTTTATTATAATTTCTATGGTATATTTTTATTTTGATTATGGTCACTGTAATTATCATCATTATTATTATTATTATTTGGACTTCAGCTGGGGCTGCAAACTTAAGCCAGTGATCTCTGAGGTCTGCTTCAGGCGCAACAGGCTTCACCGCTCCTGTTTTATTGAATGCACGTATATGTATGTATATTTTTAAGTTTCTAGATTCATGGGACCTTCCACAGGTATGAACATGACCGGCATGGGAGGACTGACGGGGATGGCGGACGCCACCAAATCGATGCCCGCTCTCCACGCCGCACCCAGGAGGAAACGGCGCGTCCTGTTCTCGCAGGCTCAGGTCTACGAGCTGGAGAGGAGGTTTAAGCAGCAGAAGTACCTATCGGCGCCGGAGCGGGAGCATCTAGCGAGCATGATCCACCTGACGCCGACCCAGGTGAAGATCTGGTTTCAGAACCACCGGTACAAGATGAAGCGCCAGGCCAAGGACAAGGCGGCGCAGCTCCAGCAGCAACAGCAGCAGCAGCAGGACGGGAGCCTGTGCCAGCAGCAGGCTCAGTCCCCCCGGCGCGTCGCCGTGCCAGTGCTGGTCAAGGACGGCAAACCGTGCCAGAACGGCTCCAACACACCGACGCCGAACCAGCAGCAGGTCCAACAGAGCCAGCAGCAAAGCCAACAACAGAACGGAATCGGAGTTGGAGTCGGAGTGGGAGTCGGAGTCGTGCTCGCAACCTCCACCACCGGCACCCTGAGCGTACAGCATCAGAGCCAGCAGCAGGTGAACGCACTGGACCTGGAGGAGATGTCTCCCAGCCCCCCCTCGCTGCACAGCCAGCTCAACATGGCCCAGATAGACACATCAGCCGTAGATTACACCAGTAACATGGTGAGCTCAAACCTCCTCTACGGCAGAACGTGGTAGGACCTCCGACCCGGTTCCTAACGCTGTACTGTCACCTTCCACTTTTTCTACGTCGACCTGAGTGTGCGCGCGCGCACACACACACACACACACACACACACACACACAGCACGCACACACGTAATACACATTCGTACATGTGTATGTATACGTATATTACTTACATACACGTATAAAAATAAATACAAACACAGCACCTGTGTGTGTGTGTGTGTGTGTGTGTGTGTGTGTGTGTGTGTGTGTGTGTGTGTGTGTGTGTGTGTGTGTGATGGAGGGGACTCGGGGGCGCACCAGCTGATCAGGGCACATTTTCTTGACATCTGCGACAAGGATGGAGTCTATTTTTGAACATTACTGCGCAAAAAAAAACAAGGCTGCCCTTGAAAGCAGTTCTGCGGTTTCTGAATCTTTTGTAATACATGTTTTTTTTCTCGACCTTCCTCATGATGTTTGAAAAGTAGTCTATGTTGTTGAAACGAAAAAGGAATGCTGCTTCACTTGAGTGCGGACTTGGGGTGCGAGAGGGGGGGTCCAAAGGGGGATTGGGATCAGGTTGGAGTCCACTAAAGCCGCCACTCCTGACTTGCGGTGTTAACCTGGTATTTTATCCTATTAATATTGTAAACTAATGTATTCATTTAGAATGGTGAAATAAAGTAGGACCTTGTATATTTGGCTAACACAGAAGAATGCGTTGTATAATAATCGTTATTGCGTCCACTTTTTCTTTTTGTTTTCTTTTATTCTTTTGTAAGTTAAAGAGGAACCAATGCGTGATGGCTGCTGTAAATGTTTCCAAACCAAGTGAACGTTAACAATAAATAACTTGAAGTGTGCGAGCAGAAGTAATTTTTTTTTATAAGGGGGATCTATTTTTGGAGTACATTTTCATTATGCTGTTATTGAGACCAAATTGATTTGGAAAGCAAGGTCGATGAGGGAGCCAGTATTGTTCACATGACATTTTGGAGGGCCGCCTTTCATGGAGGATGTCTGTAAGAAGCCCAGGAAATCACCCTTTCAAACATCATAAACACTCTCAAGTATGTTTAGAAAAAAACATCCACGCTTATTTATAATTTTCCGCGGCGACAAAGTCTACAGCGGATTGATTTTATCCCGTAAGTCTGCGTTTATACGCTCTTTAAAAATCAGAGGGAGAAAAATGCAAGGCGCCCATTAATGTGTGAAAATCCGGTGTTAGAAAACAGTTGCCGTGTTGTTATTATTATTATTATTATTATTATTGGAAGTCGAGGTTGTTGGGTCAAACTTTGCGTTGCCGTAAAGCAAAACGTTACCGATTGGACGACGGACTACGTTTTTCTAATTTCTTCCCACATAGCTGAACTTTTCCCATATCACTAGCCAGA
>OMPJ01001833.1:1185-16206 GCA_900312935.1 Carapus acus
CACAGCGCCGAATAAGAAATAATAACGCAAGAGGGTCTTTGGGAAGCTTGTTAGCGATCCGACTTCAGCTGCCTCTCCATGGCAGCACACTAACCTGTCGGCTGCGTTGTGAGACTGGCGTCTAATGAGGAGGACGACACTGGCGGGGACTTTGCATGTCGTAATGAGGCCCGAGACGCTCGGCCGCTCGGGCCTAACAGGTTATCAACATCTCCCCCTAAAAGCCAGCAATCAATCAGAGGGGAGGCCAGCGGGGCAAAGTGGCTTTATTCCGGCCGAACTGATGGACACACTTTGAAGGTGGACGTGAAGGACCGATCCTCGTCTCACGCCCGTCACACCTGTACTGTCTGACAGCGTGATTAATGAAGACGGTCGGCTGCCCGCTTTTGAATATCGCCCATATAAAATGAGGGCGGATCACATGATGCATCCCCGACCGCTCAAAAAGCTGTCTTCTGCAGATCTGGTGCATTCTGCTCTTAAAAAGAAATAGAATAGAGATACAACATGCAGGCCGCATATGAAACATGCACGGGAGCTGCACTGTGCCCTTGAGCGGCACCCCTCGTCCCTGGGCGAGCGTCTCTCTCTCTATTACACAATCAGAGCGGCACGGCACGAGTGAGAGGCGAGGACACGAGACGTGCTAATGAAACGTTAATTTAAAGCAGCTAGCCGGGGTCAGTCTGCGAGCCGTTGCCACGCCTCTGGAGAGCTGCAGCTAATTAGCAACGGTGCACAAAGGGAGAATTCTGCTGCGTTATTCCCCTCTAAGGGTGGGCGTTATAGAATGAATCCGTTTGCTCGGTTCTCTGAGTTGTATTCATTAATACGCAGCCAAACTTCAGCTGCTGTTCACTCGTGTCCCCGGGAAATATTTTCACACATCGTGATTTAGAGAGTAGATTTACGCCCCTAATGCCACATGACAAAGCCACCATCATGGTTTCTTCAGAGTGATATGTCACCAACATGTCAGAAATGTAATCAGGTGATGACGCCCACCGTGTTAACCACCGTCCGGCCGCTCGTCGCCGATGGAGGCCGGCGTGGTTCGTATCCAAACGTGTGCGAGTGGGCGACGAGCTCGACAGGCCAAAGTTTTCAGCCCGTCATCGCTTATTCAGCTCGGCTCTGCTGCGGCTGTGACCTTTTGTGTCCATATATATTCAGACTTCTTCCCCAACATTCCCCTCTGCCCTTCTCCAAAATGTTCCTCTTTTATATCTCAGACCTCTGAAGCTGTTAATTAGTCGGAGGCTTCCAGTCGCCGCCGCATTGATATTCGGTGGAGATGCCGCCGAGGGAGCAAACCAGGCTCCCGGCCGCTTCTTTGCCCAAACACAATCACGGTGAGCGCAAATTTGGCCACGGCCGCGACTTTGGACGTCCTCTGCGCAGAGACGGCGTTTTCAGAGGCGCCACGTGTCACCACTCTTAACTTCTGATGTCGGCGGCGTGGCTGCACCTGTGCCGTTCACGAGCTCCAGTTTGACCCGGGACAATGAATCGTCCATCTCAGCTCACACCGGGATGCTGCCAGCACACGCACTCACACACACACACTCTGACACCAACATCACCAATGAAGGAGCCTTTGCCTGTGGCCAGCTCAGATAGGACAGAGCGGGGGGCCGTGTGTGTGTGTGTGTGTGTTTGGGGGGTGGGGGGTGCGTTCTTATTTACACACACACAGGCACACACACACTCGACTGGCTTCAGCTTGCCTCTGTGTAACCAGATTATAGCTCTGGCTCCTGGAACATCTACTCAAGAAAAGATGAGACCAATTAGTCTGCTGTCCGTCCCCTAAGAGAGACGGAGAGACGGCCGGCACGGCGTCCGTTTCATTACGGGACGGCGTCGGCCTCCCAGGCAGCAGCCGTCGTCCCGGGCAGAAATGTGCCGACTGTTCTTTGGAAGAATTGAGCGAAAAAAAGAGAAACATTCCGACTGGAGTGACGGCGGATGCTGTGCGGCGGTTTATCACCCGCGGCCCGACAGAGACAATCGAGTGAAGAGAAACGCTCCGAGTGCTGAGGACTTCTCCGCAATGTCAATAGCTTCCCCACAAAAAAGACACATTGAGAAATAAATAAATGACTGTGGCAGTTCGGAGTGCAGGTGATATTCCGTCATCCACGATGAACACGTGCGCTTTGGATCGGAAAGCTCTCCAAACGTTTCAGGCTTTCCTGCCCCGTGCCGATCGGCCTGTTAGGTCAGGCCCAGCCGGGCGATATTTATGGACAGCTAAACACAAATGCTGGACAAACACTGGCGCGTTAGCTTGTGTGCACACAAACCGCCGCGTTGGCCAGGGACGCATGGATGCATCGTTTCAAAGCTGATGGACGGCTCAGAAATACGGTATGTGCATGAGCGGTCGGCCTCCACGCCGCTGCAATTAGCTTCTCTGCCCACACGCCGCCCGGCCACCGCCCGGCCGCTTCCGCTTAACCAGCACTTGCATAACTCAGCCGGACTTTTGTCCCGCGTCTTGTCTCATACATAAAGATTAGACGCACCGGGAAAACTTTTGCGGGACAATTAGTCAATCTGGGAGCATTCTGAGTGCCTCTCTCAAAAAGCCACCACCAATCAATCAATCCAGTAATTGAAAAAATTTGGAGGTCCCCCTCCATTTCTCCCCGACAAAGGCGTTTGCATTATTCACGGAGAGATAAGCGCTTCAGAGGAACTGAGGGAAGGTGACGCCTCGCATTCCTAATGGGAGCCACGGCGAGTCGACAGAACTGAAGACGAGACGCACAGATGACGACAAGTTTGAGCTGATGTGACGGCAACGACGGCGAGAGACGGACAAAAGAGTGGAGAAGAAGTGTTTGCAGACAAACGGATTAATTAGCGATGCCGGATCAGCACGTGCACCCTCAGCTCACATCTGGTACGAAGCAGCAGGCATTGGCGGTTTACGGGAACAAACGAGTTACGACGGTCGGAATCCGCAAACCACAGCCGAGCGTTTTGTTTTCATCTCCCAACAAATCATTAACCGAGCACGTAGGTGGGATCGCAGCCAACAGCAGATCAGCCGTGCGGGAAACCAAATGGGTGCCGGTTCCAGTCCGGGCCCTCGTCAGAGCTCTTGAGCGAGGGACTGGGCCTCACAAGGCGTTCCCCCGCCGCTCCTCAAACAACAATGGGGGTCGAATGCAGAGAGGCGGCGTCTCTCGGGGGGACTGAGGCCAAGCAGAGTCAAACAGAACCCTCAAAACCTGAAAACCCAGCGTCGCACGTGACCTCGGGCTGTTTCTACGGGTGCCGAGAAGAATAACCCGGCGCCCCTCCGACCTGCCGGCTGTTTTTCCCCGTCTCCTGCGTCTGGGCTAATCTAAAGCCTGTGGGCTGTGGGTTTGCTGAAAGGCTGATGCGGCTCCTCTCCGGGTCATGTCTGGCTGCAGCTTAACAGGCCGTATCTCTGCTCGGCTTTGACCGCAGACATCACTCGCCGTCCCAGCCGGAGCCCCGACGCGCCGCCTCTATTCTGAGCCGCATGCATGGCTGCTCTGTCTGCAGGAGACAGATAGCCTGACACGCCGCCGCCGCCGCCGCCTCCGCTTCAGTGGCGTAAATAATGAACGGCTGCCGGAATAATGACTTTCATTTATCCAAGATTCTGACGTGTCGTGGGGAGAGAAATGAAAAATACAAATTGTGCCCGTGAAAGTCAGACGCTCGCTGATAAAATGGAGGTTTCACCGTTTGCTCCTTTGCGGCCCGCTGATTGTTATTTGCTCGGCCGCGGGCTGCGGTCAGACGGGCGGAATCGGGACGTGCCGAGGACGAGATGATGAAACTGGCGGCACGCGAGAGGTCGGCGGCTGTTGCGTTACGCCGCCCGTTTAACGTACTCAAAATCCAAAATACTCCAAGTGTACAAAGAAATGCGTGTCTTGGGTCTGAGCCGCTGATTTGCCTCAATCAAAGCCAACTTCCTCTATTTGTGCTCTAATTGATGCGTTTTTAGGCGTAGACATTTCTTCTCTGCTCCATTCTCTCTGCTCTCAGGTATCTATGGCAACTAAGGCAGGGCACGGAACAGTTATTTTCAGCCACGAGGAGGAAAATACAGATCAGCTCCCCTCCTCTGCTTTAATGTTACTCTGAAGCATCATCACAACACCAAATCTTCATTTGCCAGCCGTGTTTATTCTGAGGCCGTATTATTGTAATTGGATTTCTCTGTATTTAAATGCTTCACTTGCTTTGGTCTCACCAGAGTGGAGCTATCGCTTCTTCTTGTTTGTTAGTAGTTGCAGCACAAACAAACAAACAAACGGCATAGATTACTTTTACTTACATTTTACTTACGATATCGTGCCACATAGGTTTCAGTGAAGAGCGCCACGCGGTGGCCACGCAAATCTCTCCCGCCCGCATTAAGCTATTGGCCCGCGACTCCGGGATGTAATCAGCGGCTTTACAGATTACGGTGCGAATATGTGTGTGTGCATTAAAGCGTGTGCGAGCGAGGTGCTTATTTTCACGCCGGCGGTTCCTCCAGCCAAGGCCGTCATTAGAACATCTGGTGCTGCACCATTTGCCGAGTCCTGAACTCTGTCCTGATGAGAGCTTGTTTCAACGCGTTTACCTAGAAATGCCTCCATTAAAATCCGCTTTCTCCCTCCTGCACCGAGGCTCCGGTGGAACCCGTTCTGAGTTCTGAGTAATGGCAAATCCGTTCTTAAAGTTTTGTTATTTTCTTTATTTTGTGCTCCCTAATGCAGCACATAATGTGCCGAATATTGCCAGACTTGCAAAACAGCGTGTTGATGCCTCGGAAAGTACCAGCCGCCGGAAACTTTGCTCTAATTAGACTTTTCCAAACAATATTTCCACTTAAGCAGAGCGACTCATTAGTTATGCTGGATTCACATGTTTATAGGAGCAAAACCCTCTGCGGCCAACGCTTCACAGAAATATCTGCACAGTCCCAAAACACCGTCTATCCGCTCCATCTTTGAGCCCAGAGGCTCTCGGAGCTCCCGGCTGTGACACTCGCCAACGTTTGGCGCCGGGCCGAGGACGACGTTGGCTGAAGAGAGCAGGACCGTGGGCTCCTCGCTGACCACGCCCTGTCAAACGCCAGTCCGGCACCTGACGGGACCCCGGTGAGATTTTGGGACAAATTCTAAAAGAGACAGCACCAGGGACGCCATGGCGCAGGTCAACGCTACCGTGGCACCAGCTGCTGTGGCACTCGCAGATTTTTCAATACACCCCAGCTGAGCAGACTTATGCATATTTTAGGATATTATTCATTTTTTAGGAAAAAAGACGTAATACACACAAGACATCTTCTCTGCTCGCCTGGTTTGCCCGTGGTGGGTTTTGTACTGAAGGCAAATGTTTGACAGAGAGTTTCATATTTCATGGAATTTGACGCTAAACAGCCGCGACAAGGTCTATCAGAAGCTCCCGCGCCGGCAGTGATGAGGGGGGGTAGGCGCAGCGGCGAAGTGACAGGTGTTTAGCTGTGACTGGCCGGGCCCAAAGCCGGGCAGAGCCCCACGGACACAGAGGACATCGAGAGGAAGCCGACGTGGACGTAACGTGGGGATGAGGCGGGCCAACTCAGATGGGGCCGAAGCGTGAGCGGCATCAAGAGTGACTCAGAGTTGGCGGGAAGCATTCACATTGGGGGACAATTATGAGGGACGGACAACACCACGTGAATCCTATTTGAGGGAAAAATAGTGTGACAACATCGTGATTATTCTCCATGTTCTCCTCATGTGGAGCAGCGCAGACAGAATGAACGACAGAATTCAAAACCTTTAGCCCATGCAGGTTATCTTAGCATCCCTCCTCCTGTAACAACGCTTAAAAACATCCCGACTGTGCGATGACGTGACCGGAACTGTTTTTTTCTGACCTTGTGCCGTATTGGCACCATGGCAACTGAGGAAAATCAATCATGTGACCCAACTCAAATATCATCAACTCCACAGAAAACCATAATTTGTTGATGCAAGCGTGGAGACCAACTATGTGGCCGTGCACGCGCGCGCGCACACACACATGCACACGCACACAAGCACACGCACACACGAGCGCACACACGACTCCTGCTGAGCAGCTCCAGCCATTTCAGGTCTTTCTTCTCTCGCTCTCTGTCTCTGACTAATGAGCTCATGGAGGGAAAGTAGCCAAATCTCGGCGTGTTTCCGTGGCAAAGGAATCGGGCAACACGACCCGCCGCCATCAAATGGAGTATTGGGAGAAAATGAAGATAAACAATCCAGATGAATGGACACAGATAAAGAATACATCTTACTGCACAGGGCTATTTCGGCTAAGCTGGGAGGATCAAACACACACACACACACACACACACACACACACACCGCCAGGACACAGACTGTGGCGGCCATTGGTATCTGTGCTATATTTAATGAGCATGGTGCTGCCGGTGCAATCGGCGCCATGATCTGCCCCGCAGCGCTTAAGGAATAAGAATTTAAGCCTTTCGGCCGTGTTTGCTGAGGGCCGCGTCACCGTCTGACGCTCACACACTCTCCCAAACACTCCCAATCATCTCCAGCCGTCCCTCGCCGAGCCCGGGGGTCCGCGTCATCCTTTCGGCGCCGTCCTCCCGCGGCGCTCTGGGCCTGTGGCGCCTGCGCAGGGGGGCGGCACGGCACGGCGGCGGCTCATCAAAACTGCTCGACAACTTCTTATTCAAAAAGTAACGCTGGTGACGGGGAGCCTCAACCGCACGTCCTCGGGGGACGGGAGCCTCACAATTACTCGGGACATCCAAGCAGCTTATTGCGTCTGAATTGTTTCGGAGAGACGAGAACAAGCGGTACGTCTTCAATTAGTATTACTGATGAAACGCAACTCGCTCATGTACACTTCACGTGTCTTCACAGCTAATGTGGTGCCGATGAGCGAGAAGACTTTGGTTGGAGCTCGCGTCGCTCCTGCTCAAGGGATGCGGATTTAACAATAAGGTAAAAAAAAAAAAAGCTGCAGCGACAGCACGGCGACGCTCTCTCGCCTTTGTTAGCATATTTCTGTCTGGTTACAGGAGCAGATACGCCGAGAGAACAAACGCCGAACTGAGGGAGCGCGCTCGTGTTGCCGACATCCTCTGACGGGGGCGGGAAGTGTCTCCGCTGGGGCTCCGGCGAGGGCGGAGACGCCTTCTTCATCGCCAACTCGCACGGCACTCGCGAGGATAACAGGTGAGCGCACGGGAAAGAGAGAGGGGAAGGTTTGGCTGCTGTGGATCCAACAGCCTATTCAGGCATTCATTATTTAGCCCGACTAAAAATACATCACAGGCCCCGCGGCTCATGGTATGTCGACAGTTTGCAGCATGGTGCGCTCAGACCCCCGATCTGATCCGAGGAGCCGCTACGGCGACAATACATCAATTCAACACACACATACACACACGCACGCAGGTGCGAGGTAGCAACGGTGTCACAGATGAACAAAGAAATTCAATCGGAGCAAAGAGCGGGAGGTGTGGGTGCCGGTGAGGGCACAAGCCTCCAATCTGCAGCGCTGCATAATATTCCCATATCCTCCGACACAGAGACTCACGGGAAATGTACCAAAGCACCACAGCCGCACCTCAAACGTTCCTCCTCTACGACGCAGATCTTAGAGCACTGTGCTGCTCGCTGGATATCGCGTCTCGCCGGGGGAGCCGGGAATCGAACCGGCAGCCCGCAAGCCCGCGAGCGGGGCCCTGATTGGGTGATGAGCTCCACATGCTGCCCCCTGTTGGAACGTGCTGGGTCAGGGCTGCTAATGTAAGATTCAGTCCATGAAATCAGACACGAGGGCGCAGATTGGACAGCACTCATTGTTAATTGCATCGGAGGAGTGTGCGTGTGTGTATGTAGGAGGGGTGTCGGCGTAATTATTCAGCTGCAGCTGGAAATGATCCCTTGCAAATCTATTAGACACGAATACTATGCAAGTCATGTCCACACTCTCACGGGAAAATACGGGAAGCGTTCCCCAAGACCGACCATCATTACCGTCACTCCTCTGGAGAATTAGAGGGTCAGATTTCAAGGCTTCAACGTTAAATCTGCCCCGATTAAGGCAGAACCCTGAGGGCTCATTGGGCCGCTACGTGGTCACTCACGCTGTGCCGTCATTACGCCAGATTTAAAGCTGATGCTACATTAATCGGCAGACCGCGCTCCTGTTAATCTACTTTTACATAGAGCATAATCACATTATGAAGGTAATGCACCGTGCACCTTTTTTTTATTTTTTTCTTATCCAGCCAGATTTTCCAAAACACTGAGTAATAATGTAAGTAAAATGGTGGGAACAGTTTGCGACGTCACGAAGGAGAGAGGAGCTGATTGAAATCATCCAGCAGGAGGAGGACACAACTAGTTAGTGATTTTCAATTTGCCTAAATGGACTCTGAGATCTCCCATCAGATCGGGCGCGAACTGAGCCGGCTGGCAGGCCGACGGCAGAGTAAACAGATCAATTCTGCATAGAAGCGATTCAGGGGGGAAAACGGCCCCTGTGGAAGATGCAAAGATGCACTCAAATCACCATCCGCCTCACGCGCACACTGGCCCTCCTCCCCACAGCACCGTGTCAGAGTGTGTGTGTGTTTGTGCACGAGTGCGTATCGTTCTCCCACCATTCAAGAGTGGCCAAAAGACAGCGAATCCTGCAAACATTTATCACAGTTCCACACAAAAGCAGCAGCACAGCAGCTCGGAACAGGGGCCGACGGGAACGCTGCTTTGAGGGAGGCAAAGCGGCGGCACGGGAGAGAGAAGAGACACGGAGGAGGGGCTGAAATCCTGGGACGGCCCACGTGAGCCGCCGGCTCAAACCGCGCCGGCGCTACGTGACGTCGGCCGCAGGATCTCGGCGAAGGCGCCTACGGAGGGGAGGAGGTTTCTCCTCTGTGAGGGACGAGTCGGAAACATCAGATAGCCGCACGGCTGATAACTTCATCCAAACTATCGCCGGCGAGTCCTGATAGCGGCGTGGCTGAGAAGCTCCAGCTTTGCTTTGAGCTGCCGTGAGCGGGAATTTGCCGCCACCCTCCCAATCTGCACCCGGGTTGGTCTCGAGTTTCATTACCAACCGCCGAGCAGGGCAGATACAATCAAATTGTGACATTTGCACGAGGACCATTTCGGGAAGGAGAAACTTTCTCCCTCTCTTGGTGCTGTGGCGTCGCTCCCGACTGCTGCGTCGCCGTTTCTGGAGTTATGGCCGCCCGTGTTATTAACACTACAAGCCACAGCGGCCCCGCACAATTAGGAGTGAAATTACTTTTACATTCACCTCAACTTTTAATTATCACGCAGAGGATACGGCTACGACCCCGCCGCCGAGTATGGAAACGTATTAATGCAGATGTTGGCGAGTTAATTTCAGCCTGTTCGATGAGGCCGTTCGGTTGCCGGCTGCTCCCTCGGTGCTGCTGAAGGGCCTTTGAGCCAAACGCCAACCCCCCCGCTAAGACCTGCACAGATCAAAGCCACACAGAGTCGGCACGGCCACGCTGAGAGCCACTCCAGCTGGATCAACTATCAACATCAAAAATATATTTGGCCTCCCTGAATTGTCAGTAACAATTGAAGCAGCTCGGATCTGGAAATTCAGGCTCAGAACATCAGGCCAGTCCAGCGCATCCTTGCCCAGCCCCACATTAGGTTCTGTCTCGGGTGGGTCGGGGTGCCTCAACCCTCCTTTACGGGAGGATCCAGGGACACGCCGGGTCAAACGGTCCGGCGGCCCTCACGCAAACCTTTGCGTTATTCAATTCTGCGAGTGGAAGCGCAGAGCAGCCGAGCATTTAGAGGCTACATGAAAAAAAGAGGTACGATTTTCCTGTTTTCCAACGCTTGAGTGATCAATGCATCACTCAGGGGTAAGTGCTTAGACACAGACACATCTACATCTACCTTGGCTGAGTTCCCCCGCAGCACACACACACACACACACACACACACACGCGCGCACACGCGCGCACACTTGTGTATGTGAGCAATGACCAGCACTCTGTGTGTGTGTGTGCGTGGGGATGTGTGCTGCACTTGTCGAGAGACGGGCAACAGAAAAGGACAGAGCAAAACAAAAGGTAATAGGGGAGCGGAGGGATGGAGAGGAGGGAAAATAAGTGGTGAGGGAAGGACGGCGGCGGCGCTCAGACCCGCAGAGCCGCGGCTCTTCTTCGGGCTGCCGCCTCGCATCAGAGGCCGTCCGCTGACGGATGAATGCCGGAGCGCACCCTAATAGAATTGCTTTGGAATTGGATGTCTGAACGAGTGGGAGGAGCTTCTGGCGGCACGCAGGGCGACGGGTCGAACAAAAGCCATTCGGCCAACAGCCGGGAAAAACTTGGACTAGAGCTCGAAATGAGGCCGTCATTCTCATCCATATAAATCTATTTATTTATAGACTTTTGCGATGCTGCTCCCCCACTAGAATCGCTACGTTTCCATGGAAACCTGCGCCTTGAGCATTCCCAGATCTGCCATCCCAGGCCCTCTAATCCTTTTCCGTATCGCCGGTGTCTGCTTCCTCACAAGAGCGACAAAGTGCGTCATCCACGCAAAAAACTACAGAAGGTTGAATGAATGAATCAGGTGATTCATCAGAATCAGGGGAAAAAAAACTTAAAAATTGATCCAAGCGAGAAAAATAATGAATAAAGAGCAGCTGTCTGCTCCACCAAACATATTCACAGCCGCCACAGAGGCGACGATAAACGCACGAGAGACGAAGAGGCCAGTTTGCTGTGATGGACGTTGCGTCATCGGGGCCGAAGAGGAATTCTTCCCTGATGGCCTCCTGATTATTCTTTATTATTCTTCACATGGAGCCGCGGAAAATGAGAGCAGGTTGCCAGGTGCATAACAAACCGCCACTCGATCTGTTCTTCAGTGCCGCATAATAGACAAATTAATGAGGACTGTCTAAACGCATCATCGGGGAAATTACCCTCCTTCCCTTTCCCATCTGTCATAATGACTTCTGTCTTGAAACACGGATCTATTTGCACTTTGACGCCGGGCCCGTCTCCTCTCGGCCTCCGTTCCAATCGCAGCCGAAGGAGAAGAGACGCCGTGCTGGTGTAGTGCGACAAAATATGAATAACTGGTACAACAAGAAGAGAGATGGAGCGCGGAGGTGTGGGCGGAGCCATGAGGGACGGGGGCCGACATTTCAAGCTGAGCTGACATAAAGCGAAGCAGCGAGGAGGTAATGGGCTGCTGGGATCCTTCCTGGGGTGTGTAAAGGCATTACAATGGGTATAAAAGTGAAAAGGGCGTTAAGAGAGCATCACCTGCTGCTGGAAAATGGAGCCCCGCTTCCATCGGGCCCGCCGCCGCTGCCGCCGCCGCCGTTATCAACGGGAAGATTCGCACGGCCAAACTAGCAATCGCAGCACGCCGGTGAAATGGCTCGACGCCCGTGAAATCAATGAAAGGCGTGTTGTCTCGGGCCGGGGAGTGTGTGTCGGGAGCGGCACGCATGGCAGTAAAACGTTTGTTTAACAGGGACTTGAACCTGCTGCAGTTGTAAACACGTTGAAATATGCATGACTCAGCCCAGCCCGGCCGGGCCGGGGCCGAGGCCCCGCAAAGCTCGCCGCTCAGACACGTCGTGGAATTCCTGCGCAGTCGAGCGGGACGCTGCAAAAACACAACCACGCCTGCTGCTGCATCCCAAACACAACGTGACGACAACAAACACAACAGCGCTGACGTGACCCTGCGGCGGAGACACAAAGTCCTCACGTGAGTGTGATGGAGACAAAACAGACCGGGAATCATTCAAATGACACAACATGTCGGGCCCAAATCAACCACTCGTGGGTTTGTGACCATCCTTTCATTCATCCAAAGTTCAGTTTTCAGAGACTCTTGCATTCGTGAAGACGATACCAAAAACAAAGGACAAAAAAGGTGGAAGCAAAAAGCTCACACAGTGGGCAGAGCGACACAAGCTTGATTTTCTTGTTTTTTGTTTCGAGTACGAGTGTGTGTGCGTGTGTGTGATAAAGGTGTGGTCAGTGAGATAATCTGTGCTCTCTCTGGCGAGCCAGCGAGCGAGTAGGTGCAGCTGCAGAGTTTTGGATTCTCAAGTCTGTCAGTGACCGCAGGCAATGTCAGACTTTCCTCTCTTTTTTTTTTTCCTTTATTATTCTGCTTGTGTGATTCAAAAGTCACTGTCTGAAGAATAAATGACCTCTGAGCTGTTTTCATCAGTCACTCCACAAAGGCAAACTTTGCTAATGAAGCCTTGCAGATTAAAGACAGGACAGATGACTTTTCAACCACCGTTTCTATGCTCTGACAAATTAACGATCCGGCTTTTGTGGTTTTGTCCTCCCAATGTCAGCTGTGGACTGAAACCATCTCCCACGCCTCCGCATATACAAACGCACGTTTCGGCCGGCGACGGTGCCGAGGAGCTGCGGTCTGGTCGGACCGGTTCTGATCCCTCGCCCGCTTCGTTTCGAGCCGCTCAGATTCCTGACATACCGCAGCGCCGCCGTCAGCTGCAGACGCCGTCCGGACCTCGTGTCCCTAAGGCCTCGGGCCTCCGTCGGCCTACGCACAGTTTGGGCAGAATGGGGGAACGGACACACAAGCACACACACGCGCACACACACGCACACACACACACGCGCGCGTGCGCGCACACACACACGCAGGTGGCTAAGCGAGTGCATTCATCTGTGTTGGTTTTTGCGCGCCACCAGTGCAAAAGTAATCCGGTCCATTTCCGCAGATCAATTGTTGTTTCTGAGTGCCTGCGTGACAAAATTGCTTTGGCCTGCAGACGTGAGGCGTGAGAGAGAGCAGGAGCAAATTGCAACGTTTCTCTGGGCAACGTATAATATCCACCCTCTCCTCTTTTGTTAATGTAACTAAATCCTCCCATCCACACCAACGAAATCAAACACCTCCATCTAGACAGACAGACAGACACACACGCGCAAGACGCGCGCGCGCGCACACACACGACCGTAATCCTCGGCTCAAAAACAGGTTTTTAATCAAAGTTTTTTTGTTGTTGTTGTTTTTCTTTTTGTTTTTTTCTAGCTCCCCCAAATCTGCACAAATAAAATTCTTCACTTTGAAGACTCTCCGGCATCAGTGATTCCCGCTACCAAGCTCTGCACTGTGACACCTGTTTGTGTTTGGATTTGTTGGCCAATGTTATTATCATTATTTGTTGTTTGCATTTTTCCACTTGGGTTTGATTAATCTCACCCCTGCTCTTAAGATTTTATCTTTTAATCAGAAGTCTGTCCCTTAATTATTGATTTGTGGGCTTGGCACCATTGCAAATGAGGGCAAATGAGTCCCCAGAAGACAAAAGGTCAAACCCTCTCTGGTCTCAGTCCATTCATCACTGAAATGGAGTTTTCCTCGTGGCGGCAGCAGCAGCAGTGTGTGTGTGTGTGTGTGCGTGTGTGTGTGAGCATCTCATTTTCAGTAATTAGGCTGGATGTTTTTCCACCAATCAGCCATGTTGCAGGTGAACTGCAGCAGAACAGAGACGCCTCGTTTGTCCCCCAGAGGGATTCTTGGTGTTAGCTAAAATGACGGCACAACATTAGTAGTGGACAGGAAGCCAGTGCTGATGCCTCAACACACTCAAACACACACACACACACACGCACACGCGCACACAAATACACAGAAACACAATCCGACTTGATTCCAGACTCACAAAGGATTAAACGCTGTGATGCAAACAGCCGTTAACGCGTCACCTTCCACCTCCACTACAACGTTGTGCGAGGGCCCGTTTGGGTGGACGAGTGTGATCCTGTCCGTACCTGCACAGGTGTGTTTCTCTGGCGTGTGTGTGTGTGTGCGTGCGTGCGTGCGCGTGAGCACATAGACTGACTCGACCGGTCGGAGGCCAGATCAGCTGCCGCCACCGCGGCAGTTATTCTGAGAAAAAGCGCGGAGACGTCGGCAAACATCTGGGCGCTCCTCAGCCAGGTGCCGAGGAACCAGACGCCGCTCGGGATGTTTGGAATGTCAAAAAGAGCGAACAGGCGTCGCACTCTTTTCTGCGCTGTTGATCCAAAGATCCGCCTGAATGTGCTTGTTTTAGGATATTGTCACTCAATTAGTTTACATATCTTCACCACTCCCGCAGATTATTGGGCCTTTGTCAGCACTTTGAGGATGTTGTGGGGATTTTTGTCGCCTCATACACGGTCACAGCGAAACAAAATAAGAGTTTGTCTCCAGACTCCGGTGGAGATTAGGGAGCTCTGCAGCCTGCGGTTTTTAATAAACACGTATTTATGTACGTCCCCCCCACCTCCCTCCCTCCCTCCCTCCGTGGAAAGAGGCGCTAACCTGTTTCATCTCAGCGACCAAAGTGTGTGGCCAGCATCAGGTCTGCGCTGCTCATATCTGACTCATCATTTGGTGCCCGCTCGGCGCTGCAGGAGGAGGAGAAGCTTCCCTCAGACTCTCGGCTGCGACTTAATCACCCAGCAGGACCCGGGGGCAGACCGCTCTGCATCCTCGGATTCCTTTTTGCTGACCTTTCCAGAAGCTGCGCGGAATAAGAATGCTTTATGCCGGCCGCAGAAGGAACAGAACAAATTAGGGAAACGATGTTCCCAACTTTTATGCGTTTAATAGCTTGAAGCACTTCACCAGCTCAGCCAGCGAACACTTCGAGCCACGTTGTTCTCGATTATTTTTCCTATATTCTCACACAACTCTGTCTTTGCACACCTGCTATTCTGCCCGACTGCAAACTTGACCGGCTGCCGTTTCTGCAAGAGAAAAGCGGTGAAGTCAAAGCTAAATGATTCCATTAAAATGAAGAACTTCATTTGTGAGGTAACGGACGGCAGCTTGGCCGGATCCCGTTCCCTCAGAGTGACGGAGGGCCGGTCGGAGCTTCGGCATCGGCTCGTCGGCTCATCATCTCATCCCTCGTTCCCCACATCTGTCATGTGGAGAGCCACGTGCACGCAGGGAAAAAGGCAGATTACCGTGGTGA
>OMPJ01001839.1:6144-18607 GCA_900312935.1 Carapus acus
GGGGGGAAGGGGGGTAGGGAGGTAGCGCAAGAAACACCGTTACCATGGCATGCTATGGAAAGGGTTCAGAAGCCAGGCAATATGAGAATCTGCTGAGTAGCGAAAGCACCCGGGGAGAAGGAGGAGAGGAAGCCCACGTGGACGGCAGCCAAATGCTCCCATTTACATCCTCCGTCTGTCTTTAGGAACTATCTCGCTCCCCTTTGTCGCACCGTGCTGCCTGTTAATGCTACAGTCGGGGGCTGGGGGGAGTGGGGGGGCTTAAAAGGTATCGCCTGCTACAGATTTTGTCAGGGCCACCACGGGAAAATAGAAATCTTTACAATCAGATGCCACAAAACAAGGAGCTAGGGTTTGGTTCGTGTCTGTTATTTACCTTTTTGCTCCACTTCTATTTTAAGCGTTGGAAGAGAGAATGAAAGGGGTGCAAGGGGGGGAAAAAAGAGATTAATATGAATCAAGTGACATTGCCATGGTTACATATGCAGAAACATGTTATGAAACACAGACAAAGACAGCAATCCCCTATTCTCAAGGTGAGGGGAATCCTGGAGAGGAGGGAGG
Source organism: Carapus acus (assembly GCA_900312935.1). NCBI lineage: Eukaryota > Metazoa > Chordata > Actinopteri > Ophidiiformes > Carapidae > Carapus > Carapus acus. Next base: position 6,709 of record OMPJ01001839.1, read on the forward strand.
AGGGAGGAGGAGGAGGAGAAGCTGTCACTGCTTTGGAGAGAAAATTCATGTTAGAACATGGAGTCTCCCGACTGGGATCATGACCAACTGTCGCGCCTGGTTTATAGCGGCAGGGTGGCTGGGCTATTCTTCTGGCACCGTTTGATAGACTGCCAACTGTCTGTACGTATGGAGTGACGCAGGTTGAGAGGCATCAATCAGGCTTGATAGCCGACTCCATTGGATCATTTTGAGACAATAGGAGGGATGGCGCGCTCAAGGCAAGCGAGCTCACTGCTACTCGTGGCCGTTTCGCTAGTTCCTCTCTGACACTATAAACTGTCTTTGTTGACATAGCCACCTCTATAAACCAAGCACGACGGCATAGTTAGTAGACACACTTAAAGTACACACACACAGATTTCCCCTTGTTTATGTCTACACGGTCACTTTATTTCAATAAACACGCCATGTTATGACTGAGTATATTTCCCACAGGGGTTTACCTTGTCGTGGACGAGTGCTCTAGCTAAAGCAACAGTGTTGGGATTTTTGACCCGGGTTATTTGGTGTCGACAATATGAAAAGAACCATCCGGCCCGATATGGAGGTACATTTCACTGAGCCCGCCATTATGATAAAAAGCATCGTGCTCGCGTTGAATTAGCCAGGCAATAAATCCCACCCTGGGTGAGCTCATAAGGTTTGGGAGACAGTGGGGGTCACGCGCAATATTCCAGGCGCAGGCAATACTCATATCTAGTTAGACGGCAAAGACTTCTTACGCGTTTGAGCTTTTTTATGCACTACATTATTTTTACCATAATGCAGTGGAACATGCTAGCAGGTTGGCAGCTGTTCTTTCGAGGATTTGCCAAATAATCTGCGGCCAATTCCATAACAGTGTTCTGCAGTGTTCTTAAGTAACTTGTGGACGCGGACGAACACTAACGAACTAAAAACAAGAACACAATTCACATTTACCGCACCAAGGCTACTTTGTGGAATTACGACTAACATTTTGGCAGCAAAACAATCCAAACAGTAATTGCAAGGTGTGACGAGTGGGTAGGAATTTAAAGGCCAGGATAAAACATATGGTATTTTGGTTACACGTTGGTTTATCTTTTATAGGGGCGATGGTTTATTAGATTTGGTCTGTGCAGCATTGGACATCAGAGCGGTCAGTCAAAGCCGGGAAAAGCATCAAATATCGGGGCAATTTAAACTTCACTCGGTGGAACCGGCCTCCAATCTGTCACTCTTGAAAGGACTATTAACAAGTCTGATGTGCGTTGCCACGCCGGCATCTGTGCCTCATGTAGTCAAGGTAGCTTTAATGGAAGCGTGCGTATAATGACACTTTGGTGAGGCCAGTTTGAAGATGATGTCCTGCTTTCCTCAGATATCAGCAGGGATTAAATAGGCAGTAAAGAAAGCCCAGACAGAGCAGCTGGGCGGTGGGTGGCCATCTTCAGAATCTGCTCTTACAGATTTACATTTAGCTCGGTTCACTTTTATTCCCAATTTTAATCAAAATGTATTCTCCCTCTTGTTAGTGCCTGTTACTCCCACGTGCTCCTTGTTTGTATTGCCGGCACGGAAATACCAAACTGACGCCAGAAGTCCCTGATGAGCCGCGTGAACGAGGGAGTCGTGTTGTGTGGAAGCATCGCGGCGCTAATCAAGGAGATTGACAGCGCATCTGCCTGAGAAACATAATGACTGAGCGATCAGGGACGGCAAAACTATTGATCGATTTGCAATTAGGTTTTCGAGGAAATACGGCAATCGCAAACATACTGATTTCAAAACATAGCGGTGTGGTGCTACTCATTATTTAGAGGGAAAGATGGCGAGACTGTATGATGTCACAAAGTCAGACATTTTGAGAAAAACAACAGTGTGTCCGCTGTACCCTTGCTGAGCTTAAAGGAGCTAGCAATTAGTGTGATACACAAGAGCAACGTTCAGTCTCCTCATTTAACATATTTTTCTTATTCGTTTACTGATGTTGCTCTTCTGTAAACCTCCCAAAACGCCGATTCAAGTTGTTGTTCACTAGTTTAGAACAGCTCACTGACAATATCATTTCCAAATCAAGCCCATTATCCTCAACACCAGTGTTCCACAAAAACAGAAGAAGGGGAGCGATCTAACAGATGAAAATGTCACAAGTTAGACAGGGCGTATCAGCGTTGGCTTCCCAGCCTGGGTCGGACCGTTCCAAGTCGTACAAATGTGTCCCTGCAGCGCTCTGTGTTTTCCTGTTGGAAAACGGGATTGCTTCGAGGCAATTGGACCGGCAAAGCCAAATGGCAAGAAGGCATCTTTGAGTTAGCGCCACAAGCTAATCAGCGCTAAGTATATGGGTGCCTGAGTGCTTCCCACAATGTAGTCCCCTTGCTCCAATTAGCAGAGATTCATTGCAAGACTTGGATGTGTCTAAATTGTCTAGTGTGACCCGGGCTAGTAATGAGGACAGGAGCGGTGGACGGTGAGGGATCGAGGCGGATCGGTAAAAGGAAGGTGCTCCGGTCTGCGGGAGGAATTCATATGTGCCTCGGCTACCTTTGAGATCAAACAAGGAGGAGAGGCAAGGAAATTAACAACAGCTGAGCTCAGAGGCCGTCGCAGCCACATCACACAGGAGGTGAGAAGGCGACACGGGAGGAGGGGATCTGGAAGGCAAAACCAAAGTACGAGACAGAGGACCCGATGACGTCGGGAGAAAGGGAGGAGAAATTAGAACTGGCTGTCGGTGAGATGGGAAATCAGTCAGTGGATGCAAAGAATGAGTCAGAAAGAAGCCGAGGAAGTTTCCTGCAGATTGCACAGGGAAGGGAAAGAAAGAGTCAGTCATCTTTGAAAACACAGCAGCAACAAGGAAACACAGCATGAGACACATTCCCCGCCTACGCTGACCCCAACCCGTTTCCACCAGACGGACGCTCGGGGGATTCGCCATTTGGTTACCGCGCTGTTTTTACACCTACATTAGATGACCCGATTATTAATAGCCGCTCTTCATTTGCAGGTGCTTCATCTCGCTACCGGATCTGCTGGTGGCTGCAGTTAGTGGCTCCGGTTTTACAATCGTAAAGGGAGACAAATGGGCCAAAAACCAGCTGAGGGGACATCGGCACTCCCGTGGATTTTAATATTCGCATCAGTAGATTATCATCAACCCCTACCGTCGCCCCCCTGCGGCTTGGCGAGCGTGCGGAAGGTGGAATCCGCTCCGCCTCCCTTTCGCTATTTCACCATTCTGAGAGCAAGGACTGCTTTTAATGAAGAGATGTTTTGGCTGAGCCACGCCATTATTAGAGCCACTTCAGAGGGCGACTCAATGCCAGGTGAAGGCAAATTTACATCGTTGGCCAGGACATGAAGATAATGCTGCTAATGAGGACACAACCTCACAAGAACTAAATTATGAAGGCCAAAAAAAGATAGAAATGGCAGAAATGAGGCCAATTTGCTTTGGGTACGACTTGTGTGGCGAAGCCACCGAGACAAGTGGACAAGGCTTTGCAAGTTAATTAAAAGGTACATGACGCTTAACGGCAAGGAGGGGAGGTGAAACTGCTCGTCTCGTTACGTTTCAACGGACAGAAGTGATTCGTGGGACCTGGACGATGACCGCGACGGCGTCTTTATGCTTCTCCGTCGGCTTATTGGGGATTTGATGTCTTCTCCAAAGCAACTCATCAAGTTTTTCATCCCTGCAAATCTGAGGGATCCGCAGCTCCTAAACTGAAGAAAGCCTTTTCTAATCGCAGAATCTTGGTGTTTGGCAAACATTTCTTCTCGTCTGAAACATGTTGCGTGAGCATTACCACTATGAAAACAATCGGTAACTCTTGGCGCTGCCTTTGCATCTCATTGGACTTTGTGGGTCTATCAAGCATGCAGATTGTATTTGGGGTTAGACAGGGGATTGGTAATAGCAACGAAACAAAACACGGAGTGAGGAGGGGAGGGAGCCAATAATCACGTCTTACAACACACCAGTCGTGCTGGAGGAGGGTGGATGGGTGGAGGATCGGGCCGACTGAGGGGGTGGGAAGTGTTGGGGCGGACAATAGTGGGCGGAATCAGACTTGGGGAGACACCGAGCACTTACCGAGGCAGCTGCGATACGAAAGGTTCTGAGTTCTGGCTCCTACTCGGGGAGGACACGGACCTTGAGGAGCAGAGAGACGGAGCTACAGATTTGTTGGGCGTGAGGTGAGAACCAGCTCGCGTTTGTTTGTATCTTCCTCTCTGGGGCACTTTTTACTCAGCCGCCATTGAGCACTCAAAGACGGGTTGAGGTCTTGATGGTGGATCGTGACGGTCCGACAAATGTTCTAGTTGTTCTATGCTACGGCTAATCTGCTAGCCAGACTGGAGGTATCGGGTTCCAGTCACCTTAACACACTTTAACTAATGTCAGCGGCTCGGCGGCGACGCTCGGAAGCGCCTGGTGGATTTGTCTGGGCGAGGCAGAATTAAATGCTCATTACTGCTCCTCGCCCCGCTTCTGACCAGCTAGTGTCAAAGCCTGGGAGAAGTTAACCTTTTGCTTTCTAATGAGTCCCAGCAGCTAGCAAAGTTAACTGAAACTGAGGCATTGCAGTTGGACAGAAAGGCAAACAGTTTGGACTGACGTATGGGTTCGGGGCGTTCACCAACAGAGGTGAAGAACAACTGATGTTTGGAGTGGAATTAAACCAGAGGGAAATTGGCATAAAATGAAGGTGTTAATGGACTGGCCCTGCCAAAAGCAGTGCTCCCCATCTCCCGCGCTAATGATTCCAGTTCCACCTGATTAGCGATTCTGGTGATATGTCTAATTCGCGGTGGTTAATCAGCGTGCAAAGGTTACACAGGAGTATTTGCTCCAAGGATTGCCAATGAACATGAGAGCTTAAAGGAAAAAGGGGGATTGTACTGTAATGTAAAGGGCAATATAAAGATTATTTAAGAGCTGTGCTGCCATGAATACATCAGTATTTGCCAACCCGACAAAATGTTAAACACTGTCTCTTTAAATGAGTTATTACCCTGTTGACTTATGAGGGCAGCCATTTTGTACTCTTACATAATGAAACATCTGTTCGCATATTTCAACACCTGCGACACACATGCGTGCACACACACACGCACGCACGCGCATGCCGTCGAAGGCTTCATCACTTGGATGAAGCCTGCGGCGGATTCCCTCCCTCGCCCGGAGACTTCAGAAATTAGACACTTCATTGGCGGAAGGTCAGCGCGACCCCTGACCTCCCATCCCTCCATCGCACCGCGTCGGTCTGCTGGAAACACGGCGGGCGGCGTCAATAACACAGGAGCAGGCACAAGAGGGAGTGGAGGGCTGTTACGGGTCAGATTTCATGAAAAGTTCACGGCGTTACAGAGATAGAGGGGACGACGGAGGGAGAGAGTACAGATGGACTGACAGAGGAAAGGAAGGGGGAGAGAGAGAGACAGATAGAGAGAGAGAGAGAGAGAAAGCGGTGGCTTCGGGGAGGGTGGTTGGGTCTGGAGACAGGAACAGGATACTTACTATAGGGGACACACTCATACTGGACCTCCAGGTACTTGTAGGTCCCGGGGCAGGGGTCCGGGAAGACGTCGGACCCTGTGATCACGATACACTGGGTGCGGTTGTTGCACCTGCCAGATAAAAAGACAAAAAAGAAAAAGGAAAATACGTTACAACATGGAATTGTGTCTGTCGCTCTCACTTTTCTGTAAAAGACCAGGACCGTCTTATTTATCTGCTGTTTTCCTAACGTGAGGCATCTGGTGCAGGGCGGCAAAGTAAGAATCTTATTGTGAAAGGAGGATTGTTTCTATTGTACATATGACAATAAAGCTTTGAATCTTGGATCTTGAAGCTCTTAAAAGTCTACCTTGCTTGTAAAGCCAAAGGCTGAAGTAGCGAAAGTGGATGTAAGGTCGACCCCTTTCTCACTCAAAACATCTTCAATATTTGTTTCCTTTGAGTGAATTTTTTCAATAGAAGGTTTTCACATTTTATGCGTTTCGCGCCTCTAAATGCTGTTCTCAGTGTGTACAAACACAAACACACACACACGCAGGAGTTGGGCGAATCATGCTTCTTCTGCCTGAATGCAGATATTGATTAGCGGTCATCCGCTCCACATCAAGTCGCTGCTGCACTGGGGCGTGAAGCGGCCTCGAAGGCCCTATGGTTGAATAAGATTGGTCGTTTTTCTCATAGATACACATACAAATGAGATATTCAGGACATAAACACAAACAATCGGATCCAAGGCTGGGCTACGTATGCAAATGTTTTAGTTCCTATTTCAACCGGAGCGATTGAGGTCACCAGGCCTCACCTCTGACCCCTACTGAGCCACGCCACTGGCTGATGGAAAGCGCGGCGTCCTGCGTACATTGGGGACCTGTGGCTGACCGGGCCTGTGATGACATCAATACGCTGAACACGCCGTCATCAAATTCTATTGGCAGCGGAGAGAGAGGCGGATCGATTTCTCCGATCGGCTGAGTCATGGGAGAGCGGAGATGAAATTTGTTTGAGAGCCGCGCGGCTGTTTGTAGAGGACGGAAGGAAAACGACTTCCCGGTGGCTCTGCATTAGCGCTCATTAGGGTTAATTCATTATTTGTTATTACATTAATATCGGAACGCACGGTGGAATGCAGGCATGGTGGCTACCTCAGGAAGGGACGAAGCCTCTCTAACAAGCTCTTTCTCTCCCTTTTCCCTCCCTCTTTACCCCGGTTTGGACTCTTTTTGGGCTAAATAACAAGCCGTTTTCATCTAAATGAATGTTTTGCTAAATTAGCATCACTCTAAATCCATCCACATGTATCGCATCTCCCCGTCTGCTGCCACGTGGCCTCCGCGCTTCCGTCTCCTGAGGAATATCTCGACTTTATTAATGATCTCCATGTGTGTTAAAGAAATTAGCCCGGCCTGAAATGAATGGCTGTTTTTGTTTTACGGCGCACTAAGTCTGTAGTACGCCGCTCGTTTGGGTGTTTGGGCGTTCCATACATTACACGGTCACTTTGATGATTCCCCTTCGTTTTCGCTGGTGCGTGAGCACATCATGCCATCGCTGCGTAAATTACTACGTTTTATTTGACGGGAATTGCCCGCGTGCTTTATGGCCGGAATGTGAAATGGAATTATATCAAAAATAAAAATCCAGCAGACTAATGAGACACGCAGCAGTCATATAACAACGGGACGTAAGCATTCCCACCCAAAAAACGGCCATATTTCAGCGGAATGGATGCGTTGATGGCTCCTTCTGATATATTGCCCTAATTTTGCGGCTGCGGCGCCGGGGCCTCCTGATCTATGGGATTTTGCGACTCTGATTCTGTCTCATCTGTGAAAAGCGCGGCCATCTCTTGAGACCAATTGAAAAAGCCCCGGTGACTTCCACCGTGCCTCGTCCTAGCCCCGGATTTGAAACAGAGCATGTAATTGAAATTCTTCCCTCAAAAAGTTCAGGATAGAGGCCTGGCAGGGCACAGGTCTCCGAGTGCAGACTAATTAAATACATGTAAAATATGATATCTCTGACTATCTTTTGATAGTCTGGGGCTATATAGTAATTAATCATGTACATAATGAATATTAAGTCAAAGGAAGCTTTCTGCACTTCTCTCCAGAGTGATACATTCTACTTCTATAAATACCGTGATTGCTCTTCAGGATTAAACCAAAGCAACAGCGGAAAGAGTTCCAATTTATTTCAGCCCAGCAATGCCAGGGAGAATAATTGGTCAGGTGAAACAGAAGCTGGGTAAAGTATGTCACATTAAAATACCGGAATCCTCAGAAAAAAATGAGGGATTCCATTTTGGTGGATGCAGTTTGGGCTGATGTTTCTGATGTTTCCGTTTTCGTCACGATCAGAGAGACAAAGCGGTCGGAACCGAGAAGGGGAGACGGCGAGCGGCGGCGCGGCCGGCTGTGTTTTCTCACAGGGAATAAGCGGCCAAGTTAGAGCGCCGCTCACGTCACGGGCGAGTCAAACCCAAACAGACGCGGCTCAGCGCGGAGCTTCTATTTCCGCTAGCCTCCGTCTTCCCTCCCTTAATCAGAGCCCAGTATTCCAAATGTAATCCCATCACATCCCTGACCTTTAGGGAGAGCCAGACATCGGCACAATTAGAGCGCCGTCCAAATGCCGCGCCCATCTGATGAGACTCTCTTTTAAGAAGCGGCGGTCCCCCGCTGATGGCGGCGAGGAGCGCGATAAGACGCCGCCAGGCTTTAACTGATAGCGCTCCGGTGCCGGACATCGCCGAGCAGGATAACCTTTCCCTCCGCCGTCCAGGTCGTCCGCGTCAAAGGAATAATTGGACGGTGGCGGTGAAGTGCCTGGAGTGGCCCTGCCTCTCCATCAGCGCCGGCTTTGAGGGTGCGCCGGCGCCATCTTAAGACCCCCGCCGTCCCTCCTGCCCATCCATCATGGGGACCAGTTTGTGTCAGGTTAGCCGTCTCCCCTGCTCGCCGCCCGCCTCGCCTCCCCGCTCCGGCTTATGAGGCTGAACTTTAAGTGTATTAGACGCTCAGCTCGCCGGCCGCCGCTGTTAAAAAGCGTCATTGGGTCATACAAAAGTGCCGCCTGGGCTGTAATAGTTGAAAATGTATTTAGTTTTCAATTGCATGTGAGGCGCCGTACATCAATAATCCATTACTGAGCGTCCTCGAGTGTGTTTTTTTTTTTCCTTTTTTGTTCTTTGGGCATCTGGTCTCACGTCACCTTTAAACCCGTCTGAGGAATAATTGTGGCGCAAAACTTTATAGTGCCGCTTTCGTACCAGCCCTGGAAAATCTGGAGATAGATTAGCATTACTCAGCTCCTGGGGCACGTGCTGCGTTCGCTTACCCACGCGGCCATTTGGAATGCGCAATATGGGAGCATGAAAAAAGAAAAAGGGGTAAAAAAAAAAAAGAAAAAGAAAGGAAACGACAGCGGCAGCAAAAACAATCGGCGTGTAAGTGGAGGAGGGAGGCGACGTGAGTGAGCGGAGAGCATTACGGAAAAAGGCACAATCTACTTCATGGTGCTCCCGGTTTGAATTTCAATCAAATTAGCGTCTGTTAAACTCAAAGTGACCCGTCTGGCTCCATTTCATCTGAAATGCTGATGAGGTTCATGGCACAATTATCAAGGCAGACATCTCTCTCAAGAGGCACGCCTGTTGACGCTAGACGGGCCGCTGAAAAATTAAATCATTTCCAGGGCCGCCCAATGGCAGCCGATGAAGAAAAAAGGCCCACTTGCGCTCGCACACACCCACACACACACACCCACGCGCTGCACAAGCGTATGCTAAACGTGTAATCACCTCCCTTACCGGGCGGCATTATTTCAAACGTTTTCCGAGGGGGTGGCCCGATAATCTTTGAGGAAATAGGTCGTTAGAAATTAACCGTTAGCGTCGCAGCTTTAGACTGAGGAGTCCGACCCAATATCCGGACAAGACATCCCAGAAACGTCTAATTGCTGTCATCTGCTTGTGTTTATGCTATATTTGCCGTGTGGGAGGGGCTTTGGGGAACAAGGGGGGGAGGTCGGTACAGTCTCCCACAGGGTCGGGGGGAGAGGAGGAAATGCTGCCCGGCTTGCCGCTCTCCGTCTGGCCTATTGATTTTGAAAACAAAAGGTACATTGTAAGCCGCCAGAGTCGATAGAAAAACTCCGGTGACATTCTGTGGGTCTGGCTTTGACCTTTGCGAGAGGAGCAGGACTCGCACCACGCCCGGGCCACTCCACCGCTCCTACCACGTCTCCAAAGTCACACTCAAGCACTTTCAAAGTGCCTGTTCAAACTGTTGCAGGCCCAACAGGAAAAAGCAGGGAGCTAGTGTTCAATAATCTATATATCAGAACATCGAAATGTGGACTTTTCACGCATTTTCAAAGTATGGCTACAGATTAGCATTTAGAGACCTCAGCGCTAAACTTAAGTCATATTATTTCTCACCTGTTAAACAAAATCTAAGCTGCTTTTTTAACAATATTTAACTACGTTTGGGACTAAAAACTGAAATATTACACCAGTAATACAGAGAATACAGTCTAAGAAACCTCTTGATAAAATTCCAGCTGTTGTAAAACAGCATTTTCCTGCCCTGATCCATCGGCTAAAACATGCCAAATTAACCAGACAGTCAAATTAATACTTAAATATATGAGCAGCTGAAATAAAACCACATTTTTGTATGTGTCTGAAAGTAAACAGCCTCATCCACGCTCTGATATATTATGAAAATAATGATGTTATAATTTCAGGCACTCGCCAAACCTTGAAAACATCACATTGAAATACAAATAAAATGGCTTAGAAAAAAAAACAAAAAACAAAAATATCATTTTCCGAGATATCTCTGTCGCTGTACCAACCGAAATGCGGAAACACTGCAAACCAGACGGATGAATATTTAGAAAACGTCCAAATGAGTGTGAGCGAGGGAAATTATTTAAACATATCGATGCATAAAATTGCATCTCACACACTGCTGGCCAAACCCCTGCTGTTCCGTGTTCTAATGTGACAAACAGGACAATTTTAGAGCTCATTGTACATTTGCGAGCCTTATTTGTTTACGAGTTAATCGTGTCTGTGCTAATGAGGAGCACTGATGGCTGCTCATAGACCTTTTTAATTTAACACTTCATCACTGATACGATCCTAAGTACAGAGCAGTTTCACGGCTCATGAACTTGTGTACGCCCCTCTGGAGCGGCCAGGCTGAATCTGGATCTTTATGAAATCTTAATCTGTAGCTTTAAATAAACACAAAGTGTGTGTGCGCGTGAGTGTGAGTGTGTGTGGAGAGAAAGAGAGAGAGAGAAAGTACAAGTCAATGTGCTGTCAGGCGGCAACGCTGGTAAGCCCGGCAGGCGCTCCTGTCACCGATATAAATAGTGTGAGCAGCAGCGCTCACTCCCCGAACACTAAAACACACTCCATGACGTTTATTGACAAGTGCTGAGAAACACCGCCGTTTCCTCACCAGTGTGTGTGTGTGCGTTACTCCTTTGCTTTTGCCGCAAGGCACGCACACACACACACACGCGCGCGCACGCCCTAATATTAGTCACCTTGAGCTGACGCCGTCTCTTGAAACGAACCTTCTCCAGACTTGGAAAAAGCTGGAGGAGGAGGAGGAAGAGGAAGACGAAGAGCACTTTCCTGATTAGGGGGTTAGGAGCTGAGATGGCTGCGGGCTACAGCAGCTGTCCTGAGACTCAGCGTCCCCGCGGCGCAGAGCGATCTTCATTGATCATTCTGCTCAGTGATACGCTCTTTGGAAAGAACGCGCCGTCCACGCACGGCGGGACGCGGCCATGTTATGTTACAGCGATCAATGGCCTTGTTATCGAATACTTACGCTGGAGCTCATTAGTCAGGGACGGGGGGGGTCGATAAATGTGAGCCGCTTATTCATACTGCATATCCGAACGGCTCTTTTTGGGTGGGAATCATTGATGAAGATGTGCCGCTGTCAGCCTCGCTGGGCCTCGCGGTGCGGTGATAAGGAGCGCTCAGGTTCGAATCGATAGGGGAGCTTCACCTCAGTGACGGGCCACAAGGATGGGGGAAAAAAAAAAAAAGAAAAAAAAAATCACAGACAAAGCCTGTGTGTGCGCGATTCCTTCCAGGAATTACTGATGAATAATTTGCTGCCAAAAAAAAAGAAAAAAAAAGAAAGAAAAAACTGATTTACATGCTAACTGCTGCTACTATTTATACCAAGTATTTATACTGCACGGTATATATTGTCTGTATATATTTATTCTGTATATCTCTCTATATGTATCTATATCTTTATATGTCTATCTGAATATCTATCTATCTATCTATATCTATCTATATCTATATATGTATCTATATACATGTATATCTGG
>OMPJ01001842.1:9283-35436 GCA_900312935.1 Carapus acus
CTGCCTCATGCGACACCATAAATGGAAGCAGGGACCTCTAACTTCCACTATAAAGCATGATCAATAGCTTCTCCTCTTGCATTTCAAAAGCTGCCCTCGTCAGTCACCTTTTGAGGCAATGAAATACAGTCAAGCACTTGGAACTTAAGACCAATAACAACCATGATTCGCATTAAGGAGCTTGATCGAACTTCAGAAATACATATTTGATGTATAGTCTGTTACACAGAAAATTCAACTCCACTGAAATGGGAGTTGCATCGCATGCATCACACTTGCAATGTTTTGAAAAAATTTCGTGCTTCATTTAGTTTTTTCTCCAGCTAAATCAAAATCCATGCATTCAACCGCCTAAAAGATTCAGTGGGAATGTCTGGAACTTGACAGTTAACTGGCTGATGATGGTTTTTTAATGTTTGTTTTTGTTGGAGGGTATACTGTATCTTTGAAGACAGTCCTCATCAAATGACCAGGCTGAATAGCTTTTGACTCTCCACTGAAGTACTTGCACCTGCTGTATATTTACAATGGTTTTATGAGTGTACATCATCCATCTTTTTAATTAATATCTACCTCTGGGCTGTTGGTTGCAAACATAAATATCTTATTTCTAGTGGTCTTAAAATGAACAGCAATTCTGTGTGGGGTAAAACATTGCCTCTGCGGTCAAAATACAGATTCATTTGATCCAATGCCTGTTCAGATAATAAATAATTCTATGCATAATTCATCATCGAGCATTTAAATTTGCCTTCAGGCTATTTTAGGAATTCGTGAACACATTAAGCGTTCATGTAATCTTGTCACATGATAAATGGAGGTGGAAAGCGTGCATCTCTGTCAGAAAAGGAGAGTTTCAAGTCAATCATTACTGTTTCGTTAGGATTTTTGGAAAAATCAACATTTTACACGACACTTACTTTGAAGGTGATACCTCTAACTTATTAAATAAGAAGCATTTCTTGTCATTTCTTGTCTCTGGTTGAACTTTTATGCTATACTTTACTGGGTGCTGGGACAAGCATGGCTAAGCTGGAACAATGGGAAAAATGTCAACAGCCTGTAGAGAGGATTTAGGAAACATTAGCTGCAGCAGTTGAGCCTCAGAATTTTTTTTAAACAAACAAAACAAAATGAAAATATCGTCCACGTGACAGACGGGTGTCAGACGTGACAAGCGGCACTGGTGTGGCAGCTGGAGACAGCTATACTGACAGAGCTTGTCCAAGCTGTCCAAGAACTCTGCAGTTTTACGGTTAAAGTAATGACTAGCAGCTGCGTTTATGGGGACATGTCTCTCGCACGTATGTGTGAATGAGAGACAAAGCAGGAGAGGGCTTGAGACAGGTAGACAAAGACAGAAAACTGTTGACAGCAGGAATGAAATGTGAGCTGGGTTGTTAGGGCCAGAGAGCGAGACATTACTCCAACCTCCACGGGAATGTTCTGGAATAAGTAATTACATCCGGGAGAGAAGGACGAGGGGATCTGTTTTATATCTGCCTGCCACACAGACACAGACATGTGGCCAAGGGTCAAAGGAAAATAAGGAAAGGAGGATTAACAAAAAAAAAAAGTTGCGATGCATTCTCTTGTGAGACGTCGATGCCCTGTCAAGATACATATTCTCATCTTTCTGGTCCTCTACTTTACACATCCTGAACCAGAAATCGCACATTCTCATAAATCCTCTCAGTCAAAGCCAACTACCAAGAATACCACTGAGTGTGACTCTGTCATTTGTGCAACAAGTATTTCATCACTGCCGTTCATAAATAAAAGCAATCCTGAGGCCTAAGCAGCATCCTAGGAGAGATTTCATCTTGCACTCTGACTGCACCATGTCTAAAAGTCATAAACTACAACACACAGATGGGAGATTTGACTAGGCAAATCGAAGGTGCCTATCTCTTTAAACACATGCTGGTGTTTGAGACTTCCAATTGCCCTCAGCATGCAAATCTAGCTGAAGGTTGGAGTGCAGGGACTTATCTGGGAGACATTAGTGTACATCATTTACTATGCCATTTCATTTGCCTCTGGGCAACAGCAGAAAAAAGGGGGAAAAATAACACTTTGAGCCGAAATCTTTTCAGTCGTAAAAATACGAACTAATTAGATGAATTAAGAATCCTTCCCCGAACCCAAACGTTGAAAGTGGCATGATGCATGTAGCCTTCCACCTATGACAATGCCAATTGCCAACAAAGTCACAAGAAGGTGAGTGGCACCGACCAACATGGTAAAAAGGAAGAGAAAGAAGGGGAAAAACACACAAGGTAACAGCAGGCGTAGAATGAGGACCATCCCTTAACCCATGCAAGTTCAGAAGGAAGAGAGCAAACGTCATTAGTAATTGCTTTTTATTGTATCTTTTCTTCTTTTTTTCAGATAGATCACAATGAACACAGCCTTTAGACAATAGCAGTTGAAATAGTCCACAGAAATGAAAATCTCTGGTGTATTCGCCAGTTGCCCAATGTAGCGAGGAGCCCTGTATAATTGGTGTGGGCTGGGGGGGGGGTGAAGAAATGACACTGACAAACATTGGGTGCTTGTTTAAACTAACCAAAAATGTCATGTTACCTGCGTGTAAGACAGTCGCTGTCTGGGTCGTTGGTGCACCTGCATCAGTGACTAGAGGGCGGATCAGAGGGGTTAGCACACCAGTGACCGAACCATATTTAGTTAGGTCAACATCCTAATCACTCAGTGGATTCTAAGTGTGACGGGCACACATATCTCGAGTAATGTGCGGCACGATCCCACTACATGGCAGCACTGTGTAATCAGGTAATGAAAGACTTAACATTATGCTCAATCTCCAGCTATGTGTTGACCCTAGAAGCCTCTGCTCTATTAGACAGCAAATAGCCTGAGAGAGGGCCATGGCTTTAAAGAATACCTTCCACCTCACTGGACCTAACTCATTTCGTGCCCACATTTACCAGAGTGAAGAGAGAGTGGCTGGGGCCTGGGGGATACACCAATAGAAGGGACAGCACTTCAAACGCCATCTGAACTGCAGTAGAGGAAACCAAACTGAGTGCAGAAAACAACTGAATTCTGCAGCCACCACATTATTTTCAATCAATGCTCAATTAAAAGAGAGGGTGCAGATATAAGGGGCTGAATTAAATCTGCAGTGCAAAAAAAGGTAGGGATGAAAAAGCAAGAAATTTATATGTCTTTTAAACAAAGTGCAAATACGAATGTGATTCAATCAAGTGCAAAGAAACACAGTGGCACGAGCGCACCAACACACAGTGCAGAGAATGGTTGATCCAGTGTGAAGGCAGGGCACAATGCAATAAAATGAGAATAAACCATGAAGAAAAGTGCAGAACCGTCACATTTTTCAGGGTAGTGTTTTGCCCTTTCGTTCACCCTCTACTTTACCTTTGAGGGCGATTCGTTTGAATGAAAGGCAGTGCATTGCTGAAGTGCATGAATGAGTGTGTGCCTATGCATAACTATTTTGGCGTGGCATATTGCCGGGATCTGAGTTGCAGAGTGCATTCTGAACAGCACATTTGTTACTTTTTTGTGATGATGTGAATGTCAGACTTACTTGATTTATCCTGATCCTGGAGCATGTCGAAGGAAAAATCTCATTTTAAAATAACTATAAACATTTTTCCTCTTGCATCTTAGCTCTCCCAAGTCCTCTCTGGAAAGAGCTTGGATGTGTGAGCGTCTCAGAAAAGAGCAACCCCAAATACTTCACAGTAGACAGGGGCATCTGTTTGCATCCCCTATGACTAGGACATGCAAACAGATGGGGAGAGGTTAAAATAAATAAGTGGAGAAATGAAGAACTAAAAAGAGGTAAGGAAGCAAAGGATGTTGTTGTATGGCAAAACTCGCAAATAAAAAAAGGAAACGTGCACGCCTCTATGACACTTGATATATCTGCAGTTGCTGTTCCCTTCAATGGACACATCCTGCATAAGTTTGATGAATGTGGTTTCATTTTTCTAAACACTCCTACTACACTAGCCTACTGTCCTGCTGCTTTCACTGTCATTGAATATTAGAAAAAAGCACCTCTGCAATTATATTTCAGAGAGTGGCCGAAATGTGCCAACATTTTCAAAAATAAATGTATCTTTTTTTTAAGAAAGCCTGAATGTGAAGACATATGGTTCTATAAACCATTTACCTTAACAGCAAAGACATCACATCCAATATGAGATTCAGATGTCAAGTTTCTTTGCAGGGTATGGGAATTCTAACATGTATGGTGAAGGTGTACATACATTAACAACACAGACTGCTGAAAAAGAACCGCTTTTGGTCCTTCATAGAAAATGCACATTCTGGTGGACCAGGGCTTTATAAGCAGTCACAAGCTCCACAGATACAACAAGCTCTCCGCAGAGACAGTAAGGCAGTTTTATGATCACCAAGGAAACCACTCCACCTTCAATATGGCAGGTTTCTTTTTTGGAAACAAATTGAAAATGTAATGAACACAAAATACCCATACCAGTTATTGTTAAAGAAAATAGCTGCCCTGTAAAAATCTGCTCAGTAAAAATAGTAAAACTGTTATCTTGTGGTTGTTGCTTTTTTGTCTCATTGATTTGAACTGTATTCTAGATCAGCTGGCTCATTAAGCTTTTAACAGTTATTGTATGTGATCCAGCTGGATCTCAGGGTAAAAAGATGCAGAATCTCAAAAGCACTGAAGCCAGCCTGCAAAGATGCAGAGAATAGAGGAAAAGAAACACCCAACAAAAATCCAAACTAAAGCAAACTCACAGAGTTCGACAGCTACTGAGGCAACTTTTGCCAAATACAATATAAGCCCATCGCTATTGCAACACAACTATATATTAATTTAATAAAATACACAATATAGCTTTTATACACGTAACAATTTGGCTCAAATGCACAGAAATTGCAGTAAAATCAATAAAAATATGTCAGTTTTTGATGTAAACACATCTAAATTGGATACATTTACACATATAATGATATCATGTATAGTGATAACGTGGAGGGACATTTTCATTTATTCATGTTTTTAGGTATTTCTTTTTGAGACAATGGCAGTGTCCTTTGCATTTCATCGAATAAATACCAACATTCTTAACCACATCAAAACCAGGACACTTAAGCTGAAATTCCTCATTTCTTTTTCTTAAAAATGTATAAATATTCTGTTGATAGCTGAACACTATACATGGATTCATACATATAGTTATCTATATAGTCATATAGATATGATCTTTTCACAGTCGAGGAAAAAAATGTCCCTGTTTATACAACTTGTGATTGCCTTATGGCTCAGTCACATACATGTCATCCACTATACACAAGGGACGGAAAGCTGATGATGTGCATGTAGGAGACACTTACACAGAGGCCATTGTGTGTGTGCACTAACATGTAGGGTATTTCCTGTGGTTTGTGTGTGTATGTATGTGTGTGTGTGTGTGTGTGTTTTCATCAGAGTATCAGTGCATGTGAGTACCAGCAAGTTTAATGCACGTGTAAAATTCAATGTGGCTACACCAGTAAGCAACATGAATGCTTAAATAGAGCAGTGAGAGACACAGCGTACACGTGAGGCTACAAACGACTGGTGAAACATGGTTACACTGTTAATAATTCTCCAACAGCAGGCCTCTTGGACCTTTTCAACCCAAAGTCCACGCCCAAAGATTTGTCAACACAACTATGAGTACTCAGTCTCTCCACTGTGAGATACAGGATCCATTTCACATTAAACATCAATATTTAAGTCAGAAAAGATAAGCTTGCTGAGAATGTGTATGTCTTTACTGTCCCAAACAGATCAGACTTTATTTCTCTCTTTCTAGGTCGATTGTCAGGTCTGACCGTGAATAGTCCTTATCCTAAGTCTGTGGCCATCACACATAACAAAAATCCACCTACACACAGATATGTAGGATTTCACAAGAGACCATGAACAATACACTTATGAGCTGGTGGGCACTTAGATAATAGTTTGCGAGGTGCCAGAAGCAAAAGCCTCTGCCATTTACTTAGGAATCCAAACTAAAAAGCGTTTACAAATTCAGTAGAATCATGTCCTTTTTTTTTTGGTGGTGAGTATGTTATCACACCAAAGGGAGCCAAATGGCTGTTGTTGTGTTTCTCATTCTCCTTCCAAAGTTTGAAGGAAAACAAATTCAGTGAAAATGGCTCCGATCAAAGAGCGGTGTAAGAGCCTGTTGAGTAGTTTTGGTGGGCGTGTTGATGGGAGAGTTTTAGGAGGAGGATTCCACTCCTATCTCAACCCCGCCAGCATCTTTTTTTTTTTATGTATGTCCTGTGTGTCACTTCCTGAGTGTTCCAGTGGACTCACTTCCTCTACAATCCTGCAATAGTTTGTCGATATCTCGTACCACCTGCTCGGCATCCATTCCATCGCGACTGACGTCTGTCTCGGTCTGCTCAAGGACACTCTCCATTTCTCCTGAACTTGTCGCTTCTTGGCTGATCCTTGAGCGGGCCTCAGCCAGCACCTTCGCCACTGGGTCAGAGGGAGGCAAGGGCGGGTAGATCCCCTGGTCTCTGTTTTGTTTGGTTGGTGAGATAAACTGACCATCAGGCGGACCGTAGTGGCCAGAGCAGGTAGCAGGAGGAGGCTTTCCCTCAGCCCCGTCAGCTGGACTTTTGACTGAGGAGCATGGCTGCATGGTGGAGCAGCCTTTCGTAGGACTGCTGGACGCTGAAGGGACCTCTTGGAGAAGGGGGCTGAGAGCTCGTTTTGCCTTCAAATAGGGCTTGACGTTGGCAACCAGAATGGTGTGATCACGTCGTTCTTTTCCAAAAGTACAGAATGTCTTCTTGCCATTAGGCGTGACAGTCTCGTAAGTCTCTGTCTCAGATACAGTCTCCATCCCTGCCGGCACAAACATGTTGTTTCGATAGTCGACCCCCTCTGCTTGGTGTCCTCCAGCTGGGAATTGGGGCATCCAACAGCGGTCGGAATGACCCAAGACTCTGCACTCCTCTGTGCAATTCACGCAATCCTCATCTGCGGATTGATGAGAGACAGAGGGAGGGAGGGAGAAGAAAGAAAACTTAGTGTCAGTTGCTCGCAAAGAACAGGGCAACACCACACAGCGAAAGGGTAATACAATCATAGCATTATTATTTAGCTGCACTGAAGTGTATAACAGGGTTAGAGCCAAAAGTTGAGCGCAGAGAGCCAAGCCTAATGAAATGCTGCAGAGAGAGAGAAAGAGAGAGAGCCAAGCTACGAATGTCCCATCCGAGACTCTCACACTAATCCACACAGGCACACGTGCACCTTTCCAGAGGACTGGGGACACCTGCTGAGTGGATTCGCATTTTCCAAAGCTCTGATCAAGAGGACGGCAAAGCATACATGAGGGACGGAGAGAGAGCAGGGAAACAACAACATTTGAGGTTTGGCAAAGGCATAGTGCTGTTATCATAAATTCATGTCAGTGAGCTTTGAAGCCCTCCCCAGACAGAGCGAGTGTGCCAATTGGCTTGTGTTCCTTCCTGTGTCTTTGCGCCTGTTTATTTGTGCACATGTTGTTGCATGTGTGCTTATGTGTATGAAGCAGTGAGCCAATGTGTGCGTGTACGATTTTGTGTGTATATGATTGTGTTCGCCTCTTTCATCCCTATTCAGAAGGATGCACACTCTGGCTAAGTATGGGAGTGTGCGCGCGTGTGTCAAACAGCTCTAGAACTTGGCTGCAAAAAACAACAATAATATAGACTGAGAAGCAGCTTTTTCCTCCTCTTGAGCGAGATGGGTAATACACATGCACATTAACATAGACACACAGGCAGAAACCTGAGCATCTGTTGTCCAGCAAATACAATCTTTCCATTGGCTGAGTGGATAGAGACAAACAGAGACAAACAGATGGGTATGATCCTAGCAGTTGTGACTATCTAACAAACATCTTTGGCACTGATTTATGATTTCAAAATTAAAGGTTTTAAAAAGGTCATCATAAAAATCACCACAACCTGAGACATCTCATGATCAGTTCACTAATTCCACAAGTCCTCATCATTCACTCCATTGACTGCACTAACACACACCCATACAAAATGAGAGACAAGATAACATCTGTACCAATGGCTGTGCGATCACATCAGCCTAATTTGCAATTGGGTTTGGAAAAATCAGATATGATTGTTTGTGAAAGTAAGCATCACATTTCAAACATTCACATACAGTGAACCTCTTGCTATCCACGGCTCCACATTTGCAAACTCGAGTATCTGTGAAAATCTTTAGTGAAGTCCAAAATTCTAAAAACAGGCTAATTTCAGCCATCCATGATAGTTGACAGCCGAGGCTGAATACCGTACTTATCCGTGATTCTCATTGGATTACTGTACTTTAGACGGCAAGCCAGCAGCCAATTAACGTTCATCATTCCTTCTCGAGCAATCTTGCGAGAACTGAACAACGTGTTCAGTTTGTTTACTGTAGAGGTACTGCAATTAGTTTTCAATGTGGTGTATATCGATTCCTATGGTTATCCCTGAAATAATTCACAATGCCACTGCAACATACTGCAACTGTAAAGGCTGCTGGCAATGCTACGTAGCGTGCCAGAAAAGTTATGACTTTCGAAGAAAGGGTGAGACTGCCTGATATCCTAAAACAGGGGCAGAAAAAAAACCCTGTTGCTCATCATTTTGGGGTCAATGAAAGCACAATTTCAGAGTAGAGGTGCTGAAAGGATTTACTGCATGCTGCATGTGTGCGAGAGGTGAAAACTTGAATTCATCTCCCTCCCCCCACGCCCCTCCCCGGACAAGAGATTGATTTCAAGGGTGACTCACTTATATGCAATTTTCCACATCCACGAGAGGTTGCAGAACAAATTCCTAGAGGATATGGGGGGGTTTATTGTAAAATCACATTTAAAGTCAGACAAAACCTATACGCATTTTATATTTACTGTAAACATAAATATTTCCAGTTGAAGGCAAACCAAGTGTTCAATCACTGAAGCACTACATTTGATAGAGAAATCTGTTTCTTTCATTGAATAAAATGTATATACTGCACTGGACAGACGTGTTTCAAAACTTCACATTGCAAAAAAATACATATATATATATGGTGAGGACGCATTTCTATTGGGATTGCTTCGAGACAGCCTTCACTGAATATTGCAGAATCAACTTGAAGTCTTGATACTGTATTAAACATGGATCGCAGTTCAATTTTGAATAAATGTCATTATTTTCTTTCTTAATGATGTAGTTTGAACTTGGACACTACACACACCGTGTATGATGTCTTGAGTATTTGATAATGGTGAGAGAAAATTTCCACTTGAGATTTCTTGTGGTGGAGACAAAGCAACGCCACACAAAACTAAATGTGACATGATAACAACATTACTGCTCTGAGCTATGAAGCCAGCCCATCATTTCCATTATGGGATAGACCTTTACAACATTGTGAGAGTGTTGCTTCTAAGACTACAGTCGTGGGACTAATACAATCATTATTTGATGTGAGAGATCAGGTGGGTTTAGTGCACTTGGTTCGCCTGTCTTTGCTGTGTTGTGGGTCAGCAGCCTGGATTCCTGAGAGACCCCCCACCTCTCACCCCCCCAGATGCATGGGTGAGGTTAACACTTCACAAATGTTTGAAGAAGGCGGACTGCACGGCCAGAAAATATGACATTTCTCAAGTTCAGCATCATCTAAGAGAGGTGGTGAGAGGAGGAGTGCAGGTCAGTCTAGTTTGAGATGGACCCAATGTAAATGGTGAAGTATTGTGAGAATTCACTCAATGTGTGAGTCTGTGAGATTGTATTCATGCCTGGGTAACTTAGGGTTTAGGAGAGAAATACAAATATGTCAAGGCACAATGATTTATGATAAGGTCTTAAGCTTTTACAAAATAACATAACCCAAATACA
Source organism: Carapus acus (assembly GCA_900312935.1). Taxonomy (NCBI): domain Eukaryota; kingdom Metazoa; phylum Chordata; class Actinopteri; order Ophidiiformes; family Carapidae; genus Carapus; species Carapus acus. Next base: position 19,193 of record OMPJ01001842.1, read on the forward strand.
CAATCCAAGCAAGAAAACCACCATTGCTACAATGTACCACAAAGCTTCAAGTATAGAACTTGTTTGCAGCCAAGGCCTGATGAGAGCTGCCTTCACATGATTAGCCTGCATACACTTCAGACATACACAATTAACCTGGCATCAACACTGTCTTCATGCTCTTAGAGGTGACTGTCCATTCACTGAGTGCATATTAAATCATAAATAATCCATGCAGACATATTCCCCTCTATTTAGTTGGAGGAACCTCTGATAGATTATTCATGTCTCAGTTGCACGTTCAACCTTGAGGCGTTCTCCTCAAGTCTACAGCTAACAATATGACATATGAGAGCGGGGGTGACATTCATCTCTCTTTCTCTCTCTCCCTCTCCACCACCCCAACCCTGCTATCCAGCTGCCTCCCCAACTCTCTTAGTATGGGCAATAGAGGCTCTCCACTGAGGATACATTTGCCTGTGATGGTGATTTGGCTTTTTGAACTGTGTACAACCTCTCTAGTTTTTGTGTCACCGTTGTATGATCCGAGAAAAATCATACGGGGATGAGCATTCAGTGAGACGGTTTGATTTGTTTATTAGTGCATGATTCTATCTGATGCATAGTTATTAGTTTGAATGAAATAGGCGTTACCCTGAGAGCTTTATCATCGTTATCATTTAGATGAACATATTCTATCTACTCTGTGAGCTCATCTTATACTTGCTGTATTCCCAAACAAAAGAATCTTGTTTCATGTAACAAGTTCCCAGATTCAATGTAGTTGAGAATCAACATATCAACCTTTGCTGGCAACATGCATGTGATATTTATAAGTCTCTACAAGCATTTCTACAGAACTACTAAAGATGTTGTGCAGCTGAATAATGGAAAGCACAAGATAAATTTGCTCCCTTATCTTAACTTTTGAACATAGTAACTACGAGAATGACAGCACGTCTTATGATCACACTAAACCTAAACCAAAGATAAGCACAGAAAAAAGTCGGAAAACAGAACCACAGCACAAGACATTCCAGATTACCCTTTTTTAAAGATTAGCAGAACAAATAAGTAATAGGAGGAAAGGCCAGATTCAGTTTCATTTACAAGTCAGGTATCAAACAACCGTGCTGATCAAATTGCATGCTGGAGCTGTTGGCAGGATTCTGTTTGTCTCTTTGTGGTTTGTTGCAAATTCTTAACTTGGATTGAAATCAGACATCTATTACACTGTTTTTGCAATGAAAAAAGTCTAATTTACTCTACAGAAACGTTCAGTAGTGCTTACTCCCCTGACTTGGCAGCCTATGCCATCCTAAGACCTGTAGCCGGGTTAATTGCCTTGCTTTAGGGTGGAATAGTAACACAATATCACAATGACTTAGACAGGACAGTTTTGTAGCTGCCAGTTATCTTCACCCTTTATGCTGCCGTGCACCTTGCCAAGAGCACATAAAACAGTCATACAGTTGCAAAACTCTCCAAGATATCACTGTGAAAAAACACAAAAAAACACTTGAACAATTCTGCAATAAACTAGGCAGCACAGAATGAACAGTCTGGTTAAGGGCGATATCTGTCACCGTCAGACAATATGCCAAGACATGACAGCAACAAGGGGCCAGCCTGATGGGTGAGAACAGATTATTTAATAAAATGAAATGAAAGACATGGGACGTTTGATTGCCACTCAGTGAAAACTAATGACCAAAGTAATGAATTTTAAGAGACAAAGGACAACACATTCCAATAGATTATTTAAATTCAGGGCTAGGTGTGTTTGCATCGTTGGGATAGGGAACGAAACAATCCAAATATTTTAGTAAGGCTGTAAATTAAGGCAAAGTACAGAGTGTTAAAGAGTGACTGCACACAAAGGGAACAGTGATGCTGACAGTACTGTAAATGATACGTTACAACACAACACCGACAGAACAATAACGGGCCTGGTTAGAAGATAAAACAATGCACCAACACCACAGTAACATGCCTGGTAAGAAAATAAAACCTACTTTGGCCTACCAGAAAGTCCTAGGTCCCTGTCTTTTTTTATACTGTCTGTTGTCTCTCAACATTGACTCAATTCTTCCCGCTGCCGCATGCCAGGGCTAAGCAATGATTCATTGATGCCAAGCTGTCACAGTCGCTCTGTTTCCTTGATGGCCAGTTCCACTGCCTTTACCTTAAAAGCTGCATTATATGCAATTTTCCATTTGTTGTCCATGAGGAAGATGCGCACACGATGCGCAAAATGACGCAAAATCCACATGACAACTACTGGTATCGTCTTGTTCAGTGCTTTAATTTCCTGCATCGCCAGATGATGGATCAATAAAATACCTACATACCTTCCGAAACCCCCCTTTGTCTCTATGACTTTTGCCCTTTCCGCTAGACTGCCCCCTGATGGCCATCCACCAGTAAAAATCTATAAATAAGCCGCACGTCTGTATAAACCACAGGGTTCACAGTACAAGAAAAAAGTCACGGCTGATAGTCTAAATATTACAGAATATTTCAGGTAATTTCTTTTTAAAATACCCTCAGCATGCAGGTGAATTTCAGCCCTCTTAACTTACTGCATCATTTGACAGATGTCCTTGTCTTTATTAGATCAAGTCAGAGCCAAGTCAGATGACAACATGTCACTGAAAGTGCATTGTGAAAATTGCATTCATTTGGGTGGGTGGGTAGATAAGTGGGCAGACACTTCATTGATCCATTGATCTAGTGATCCAGGACATTCATGATATTGGTTTGACATTGTGTACATTAGATATTCATCTTGTTTCAGCAAAGATGGTACAAATGAAATGGTTGCTATAATGGCAACACGGCTGTGTACTTTTTGAATGTGGAGGCAGAGGCGGATCTGGAGCACTGCGTCTCTATTGGAGTGTTTGTGGTTTTGCAAGAACGGGCAACTATTATTGGTATCTCATTTTTCAGCCTACCCTTTACTAATACTGCATGAGCAGATGCAACAGAGAGTGGTAAGAGAGCAGTGTAAATGGTCTCCACATACGCATGCATGTGGAGATTGGTGTTGGTACACACACCAGCATGTGCACATATGTGCGCACGTACTCTACCACGTTTCCAATGGACATGATTGAGGATCAGGTGGGCATTGTGAAATGTTGAGATGGACTGAGAAGATATTGAATAAGTTCAAAAGACACAGCGGAAATTTGGAATAAAAATTCCTTGATATCAGCAACTCCAAAAACTGCATTCTGTTGACAGTGCCTAAGAATAAACAGTGTGATTTTATCACCAGTGCAAGTGAAGTCCTGTGAGGAGTTTTAGTGTGATGTGATTTTGTACAGACAACAGTTTTTGGTCAATACATCATCTAATGATTAAGAAATAACATTATTTTGTTATGTCTCATTTGTATTGTTGTTATTAGTTGTTGGGACAACATCTACTATCCCTTTTTAGGAATCATCACCAGGCCAGCCAGTGCCTCAAAGATTCAATCAGCCTTATAGTGCAGGTCAGACAAAAATTTTTCAAGACAGCATGATGAATAGAATAACTATTGATGTCTTTACCTTGCACAGAGGGAGCCACTAGCCAACATCTGGAGTCAAGACTCTAGAAGTCCCTGAATTACAACTTGTTTTTCTGGATGATGCTGTACTGGGGGCACCCGGTTAACTCCACACCTTAAGTCCTTACTTCAGTGAAATAGCTTAGTATTGTAGCGTGTTAATGCTCCAGTGAGACGACAAAGCGACATGAGCCTTTCCATCCATTTCCATCTGTGATGCATTTCTGCCTATACAACCCTTTGGACCAAAACTCTGGGTCTACGTAACATTTATCTTCATCCCACTTCAACTTCTACCTTAGAAACTACAGATAATGGCAGAAAGAACCAGATCACAGATCCAAGCCAATGAATTGTTTTTCCTCAGGAGGGTGGCTGGCAACTCACTCACAGATGCAGCAGTCACCTCTGGCCTCACGGTGAGGTATGCAGACCAACAGCCAGGTAGCAAGACTGCAACGGAGGGTCAGACCTGAGCCCATAACCAGAGAAATTAAACTGCTGCCCAGCAACCTGATATTTCTGTGATTTGTTGCATTACATTCAGTGAGCTATACCTGAAGTGCATTTTGTAATTGGTGAGAACAAAAATCGGCATGAAGTCTGAGCATCAGTATGTGTGCTTACTATTGATCCTCATATTTTCTCTTCAAATCAACAACAGTTGCTCTGGTTCCCTATCAGAAAAATAAAACAAAAACCTTTGCCAGCAAGTTCGCAATTGATCTACCACATAGTCAAGTTCAGCGTCAACAAACAGACAGAGTATGTTCACCGCTCATTAAATCAACAATATCACAATCCTCTTTTGATTAAACGAGGTTAATTTCTTTGGTTTATCATTCACACTAATTTATTGTAAATTATTCAGAGATTTCAACATAAATGTGTATGAAAATGTGAGCGATGGTATATTGCAGTGTGTGTAGAATCCACCCTCAAAACCTGTGAGTGTAAAAGCGGAACTGTGCGAGTGTGTCATAAAGTACGGTGTGATTTCCCTAAACACCCCTTTCTCCCTCCAGGCACCTGCACCCATGGCCCTACCTGCCCAATCCTCCTCGCTTTATTACCCTGGCCCTGTGATTAATGTCCCAGTGTCACACACTGTGCTATCCAGGGAGATAGTGAGGAGATGTACACAAGCTATTGCTAGCAAAGGCAACAGAAAGCTTGAGATACTGAGGATAAACTGATAAGCTTAGTGGGGAGTTGAAAAACAAGGGTACTAGGAAACAACCAAAAACTTTCATCATGCCCGTGTTTCACAGAGTATAATACTGAAAATTAGGTAATCATTAGTAGTAGCTAGTAGTAATTAAGTAGGACCTCAGACCTTTTGTCCATGTGTGAGGGACACTGCACAATGAGGTGTTCTGTGAAAGCCCCTTAAAGGTGGGTAAGAGAATCGTCCGCTAAAGAATTGTGCAAGGCATCAGTTGCAGACCATGACTGCACCTGTTCACCTGGGGGCTCACAGTGTGTGTTAGCATGCATGTCTGCATGCACTTGTGTGCAGGCCTCTAGTCTCCTTATCCTCTGCAACCTAGATCAAATCTATGTACCCCTGAGTGACCTGAAAATGAGTTGATTCGAATTTCAGGAACAGAAAGTCTAGCACCATCTGACATTTATTTTCTATTTAATGTTAAGAAAGAGTAGTAATGGAACACAATAATGCCTATACAGCCTGTTGACCACAACACACCTGTATTCAAACATTTGTTGTAGGGTAAAATTGCGTCTTTTGCTGGGGACAGCTGAGTGAAATGCAAAGACATTTATCGCAGCAGGAGGGGGAATACATCAATGCATAGCAGGAAACATTTGGCAGCAGCAGGGGGTGGGCTGAATTGTGTCAGATGGTACTGAGTTTGAACTATGGACATACTGTATGTCTCATGATCAAACATGTACTCTCCTCAGGCATTCCCTCACAAACTGCACGCCTCTCCATCAGGTAATGCGTGGCAAAGTTGTTCAAAGGACACCATAAGGAGGCAGCATTTACAAATAGGACGGAAATCCATGAGAGGAAGGAGGAGGAGTAGGCGGAGGAGGAGGAGGTGACTGAGCTTATTTTCAAAAAAACACAAAACAAAACCCACCCACATATGATGTCACTGACAAGCATCTAGGATATGTACAATTCAACTGAATGCATATTTTCAGTTCTGGAGTTGCAACTATTTCATTTCTGTGAAGCCACACAAATCTTGTGATTGTTTTGAGCCTAACCTTGACATATCTAGTTTAAAGGAAAAACTCTCACGACATCTCTATGATCTGTTGACAATCAAACAGAGTGCAGAGAAAAAAAAACTTGATTAACTGGTTTAACGAAAATAGCTGGACATGGGAATCAATCCAAGATCAAAAAGTGCTGACAAGCAGCTGATTTTTATCACTATCCAAACAAATGTGATGGCACTTCGGCGAAATTCCCACCGCCGTTTGTGGGAGTGGTTGTAGGTGTTATATGTATGCAGACTCTGAGCAGAACTCGAACTCACATTGTCCACTGTGTTAAACTGACAACTTATCATAGAGAAATACTATTCTTTCTTTGTTTTCATATTTCATCTAGCTGTGCTCTCTTTCAATTACTTTTCTATACATATACCACACAGCTATTGTACATGTAGGACATACAGCTGCATCTCAATAAATTCGGATATAAAAACAGACAAACTTAAAGCTTTAAAAATCGGAAATTACTGGAACATTTATTTGCCTATATATACAGAAATCTTTAAAAATGGGGATCTCCTATGTAACGTGAGTAAGTTAGGGGGGTTTGGAGAATGCCCCTGTGCAGAACATCTTCAAGTCATATCTTCATCTGAAAGTGTCTGAAATTATGTATGGAATTACATATTTTGGGGGTGATTAGTGAACATCAATCTTCCACTGCTGAGGCTGCTGGGGAGAGTTGGAATCTGGATATGGAATAGGTTATGTGGCAGCAAATTAGATATATTTGCAGTGTGGGTTGGCCTCCATAAGAGTCCCTTGTTTGTGGTATTCATGAACTGGCTATCACAGCAGGATTTGCAGGGGATTGCACCACTGCTTTTACAGACACCGCTCAGTGACCTCTAACACCAGGTGGATGTGTTTGCAGTTGGGTTTTAAGTGGCTAGGATAAGGATTAGCACCTCTAAATATGGGATAGTGTTTTCAGATAGGAACAGTTGGATTACCAACTCTTGGTAGGGAGTCCTTACCTCAGGTGAAGGAGAACATAACCCAGGGTCATGTTCTCGAGCAAGGGGACAATGGAATAACAGTGTGAGAGAAGAATCATGTAGCTGGAGTAACATAACAATCACTCCACTGTGCTATTGTCATAACAAGCTCTCGACAAGGATAAAGCTCTTGACCTATGTCACAATCTTTTTCCCTACCTCCACCACTGGTCATGAACTGTGGATCACAACCTTAAGAACTAGTTCCCAGGTCTAAGCAGCTGAGAAGGATGAAATTGGAGGAATCTCTGTTAGGGAGTGGGGGAGAGGGTCTGTCATAGGCAAGAGAATCAGACTAAGCTACTGATCTACCTCATAGAAAAGGGTAAGGTGGCTCATGCACAAGGGATGGATGCCCGCTTCTCATCTTCCTGGGAGGACAAGGCGATAGCTTCATCAAGAGTCTATATGCCTATGCTGGCCTGAACTCATATGAGCAGACACCAGTGAGTAGATAAGTGTACTAATTATTAGGGATATCAGGTGCAAATACAAAGAGAAAAAAGGACACCAGGTTTACAAATATATATTCATGCCTTTACCTGTGGAGAGAGATTGAGAATGCCACAAAGGGTGGCAAGAAGAAGTGAAGCTGCTTATTAGAAGATGAGGCGAGAAGTGTGGTGAATCAGTGGCTAATCCTCCATTTCCTTTAAGCCTGTGTAATTAGGACATGGGGGATTGCACCATGACAGAGGAGGCTTCAAGTCTGCCTTTCCCTTTTTTTGTTTGTTTCTTCCCTCTTCAGCCAAGCTGTATGGTCGATGTGCATGCTTGCGTTGTCCCTGGAACGCCTGCCTCAAAGTATGTTCACTCACGAGCAACCCAGACACAAAAGCAGTGCACAGCTGCCAAACACTCCTTCTCTGCGGCATTATTCAGCCAGGGAAAAGGTGCTCAGTTTTGTTGTTTTCTACATTAAGTACAGTTGTGGGTATAAAAAGGGCTTCACTTACTCGAAATTAACTTAAATGACAAATGAATTCTCTCCCAGAAGTGTCAATAACTGAAGCCCTTAAGAGAGACTGCAGTATGGCAAGGACAACCAGCAAGAGACCTCAAAGGTGATCAGCATCCTACTGCCTGTTAATGGCCTTAATCTACTTCCTTTCCCCAATAGACAGCAGGAAAGTAGCCTTGGCCGATTTAGAGAGACAATAAGGAGAGGAAAGATATGAATTCCTGTTTCTATCCGCATTTTAAAAAAAGCTTAAAATAGCCCTGTTACAATGAAATGGAAAAAGAAAAAAGCTTTTGTGGCTGGCTCACAGAGGGTCATCCTTTGATGTCCCTTGCTCCAACATCCACGGCCCCCATCCAAGCAATGTTATTGTAATGGTGTATCACTGTACTGATGATACAATACTGCACTTGTGAGATCTTAACCTTAAAATGTGATGTGACTCTATCTTAGTGTGCAGCCTCAAACAACACACACACAAAAAAAAAACCTAACACATTTTCCATAGCGTCACTCAGGCAATCTAAACAATACACCCAGCAGCATGCAATTCTTTCACACTTGCAGAATTCATTCATATTCTTTAATGCCTCCTCTTCATTTGTCACTCTGTCCTAAACAAAAGGATTTGAATATCTTAGGGTGTTGTGGCTTTGTCAAAGCAATCACTCCCATGTGTGCTGCTTCAGCAGGATTAAGCAAAGTGTTTGTGATTCTCTTTTGGCCACGCCTAAACAATACAAGACTTCAGACATCGACACTACAGTACTACACAACCTGTGGTATGTACTGGTAATTGTATGATTTATATTTTGAACTGTTGTGTGCAGGAGCAATCAAATTAAATCCAAGCACAATGAAAAGTCCAAACAGTTATAAGTCGTGTGTTTTACTTGCAGGGGAAGGAGGGTGGGGAATTTCATTGAGCCTTGCACTTGGCTTCCAGCTGCCACTGCCAAGACCTTGCTTAAAGTGACTCAAACAGCTCAAACTCAATAAAAAGTCAGTGGGTAGGTGCAGCATGTCACAAGCCATGACACCTAAACCAAATGCAATCGAATTGGGGCTGAAGCCTTGTGGAAGGTATTGGAGTGGTAGTAACACACAGACTGAGGGATAGCTCATGCTTTAGAGAAATGACGGACGTCTCAACATGCTGGTAAAACTACATGACTTACTGTTGGTAGAAATAAAATAAAGAAAAAAATTAACTGAGAAAAATGTCCAAAATGCTAAGTGAAAAACTGAACCGCACGCTGACTGGAATGGGATAGGCGTAATCAGAAAGGAGGAGGTGTGCAGGTGGGTACTTTGTTGATCCATTGATCTATCGATCCCAGACATTTAATATAATTTAATATAGATTCTATGTGCACATAAAATGGCTTTTTCATTACTTATTAGTGCATAGAAATATTTCAACCGAGTAAATTGTTCCATTGGATCTCCATCGATTTTGTAAGACCATTTACATGTTTGGGTAGGCCTATTACTATAAGCAAATTGTGTTACTATTCTATCATATACTATTTGTAATTCAAATACTAATAACGTAAAATTATCTTTTGACCCATCACTTGCAAGCACAACTTATTTTGATTAAATGGGCATAACCACTGTCTCACTGCCTAGTAAGCATACTGTAGCTGTCAAGCTGGACAACTGATGTTTTCTGGTGTGAAGACCCTTCAACTACAATGTAACTGTGGATACCCGATCAGTTGTGCCAATGAACAGCAAAGCAGCTCCCTCATGCATATTGGCAGGTGTTGAGCAGAGGCTAAGTGCAGAGGTGGTATTTGCCAGCCCTGCAGCCTAGCACATTATCTGAACTAACTCATTCACTTTGGATGTATTAGCCATAGTGAGTGAGCTATCCAACCCTCCACACTCCCGCTGTACCTCCTCTTATCATGCTCTGTCATGGATGTCTCCTTGCCACAGCTCGTGAGGCATGCCTTGTGTTTCAGCAACATTGGTTTAGCATCGATATTCCTCAATGGCTCGACTAAATTGGTGTTTGCTGTCTAGACACTGGTCTTGTGTCTCTGTATTGATAAACACACACTAGCTCATCTGTTTAGAAGTATTATTAGATTAAAAGAAACTGACGGAAATGCAATAACGGTCGATTAGTCTGCCCATCAGGGGGGATAATCATTTCAAATAGAAAATGTGTTTTCCATCTCACTATCTAATTTATACTTTCTATGCCTTGCCATCTGTTTCACTTCTGTTTAGACTTTGGAGCTTTCAACTAGGAGTTTAAGCCTGCAGTAAAACATGTATGTATGTATGTATGTATGTATATATGTATGTATGTATGTATGTACTGTATGTATGTATGTATGTAAACACACACACACACAAACACACACACATGAACACACACACACACACACATTAATGCATATGGCAAGAACACGTCTCGGCTTCAAACGAAATGAGGGGTTTCTATCGATGTTGGCATGTGGCACTTGAGGATGAAAAAACAACAATCTACCTAAATCTGTGGTGGATGATTAAGTGACGTAGTTTAAGATTAGGGTCAAAGATTAGAAGTCTTATTGAGGCAAAGAATGGGATTATATGAGCTTAACGATGTAAAATTACGTATCAGAGCACTAGTGAAAATACATTTGAACAAACCCACAATGTGCCAACCACCTGGGTGCTGGATGATCCCACTGTCAACGGAGAAAAACACAAACAATATATTCCTGACGAGAGCAAAGTAACTGAATATTATGGATCCAGCATCCAATATTCCAGAGAAAGATTTGGTACACATCAAAGGCTGCCTCTGCAGTAAATCTGTTACATTTTGGATTAATGGACTCCAAAGGGGCCCGGACACACGCAAACACTCAAACATACACAAGTCACACACACACAAGTCACACACTCACAAGTCACACACACACACACACACACACACACACACACACACACACACACACACACACACACACACAACAACTAGCTGATAAGATTCGCAACTGAGACTATCATGGCTCTGCAGTGCAATAATACGTACTCCAGCAGATTCTACTCCCTCTACTGCAGCATACGGTTGCCAGTGACTAAAATAATTGGTGATGTGAACACTTCAACATTATCAGCAATTCAAATGTTTCAACTTTTATAACATCCAAAGCCATTTGTTCATTGTGTCAAGTTTTTTCACAATTGCAATCTCAGAAATGCAAATGCAAAACCATTGTTCAGGAAATGACAACACATGCACAGATGTACAAAGAATCATACATGCCTACGTGCAGATGTAACTGTGCAATACTTGTTTTTTTTCCATGTTCATAACAGGTCTTGTTTTTGAGATTTGATAAGTTCCATGTAAATTATACAATGCAATTTGTTTTAGAGCTAATGAGGTCTCTGATGCATGTGCAAGCAAACACGACAAAAAAAATGGGGAAAAACCCTCAATTAAACTGTTGTGAGGCATCTCTCAACAACCAGGAAACAGTTTAATCCTGAACCTGACTGTCTTTCTACCCCAATGCAATCCCCCAACCAATCCATTTCACCCCACCTAGCATCCCCCACCCTCCAGGGTAAAACCACAGGTGCAGGCACATACAAACCACTGGGTGGAAAATGCTTGAAGACAGCATTCTGGTGTGTTTGTGATTGGTCAGTGAACAATGAGGGAGTTTCCTGGACCACTTGTCGTGCTGATGGAACAGCTGGACACCGACACCAGACACAGATTATGGTGGGAAGAGACCATGCGGAACACGGAACGTTGGACTAAAATGAGGGTTCAACAGGGCTCAAAATGTATTCATACACTGTCGACAAGTAGATGAGAAACATCTTAAGTACACCAGTCTTACACAACTCTGACATAGTAAATACACTTACTTTTCAAACAACCTCCAATTGAGCCTCATTGGACTGCCTGCTGGAAAATGGCAATATGTATGTATTCATTCATGTATTCTAGTTCAACTAATTGTAATCAAGCAGGTTTAAGTAAATTGATGGTGAAAGAGAAGACAATGTAAGAATATGTGTGTATCACTATACTATAGGAAATACTCAAACAATACAATCAGGCATCTACTGGAGGACCTCCTCGCCTTTGAGCACAGCACTGCAGGGGTGTGTTTGCGTTCCTCATAAATGTGTGTCAAATGCACACACGCGCACATGTGCACGCACGCACTTACTAACAAAAGTGCACGCACGCACGCACACACACCCACACACACACACACACACACACACACATTTTGACCAAGACCGGCTCCCATCCACATGATCACCCAGAGCAGCATTATCACAATCTAGGGAGCTAGATTATCCCTAGGCTCAAAACTTCATCCTCTTTCATCCTCTCTTGGGAGGGAATGAGAGGCAGAGCAGGGGATCTGAGTGGGTGGTTATAAGTTCAATGTGTGCGTGTGTGTGTGTGTGTATGTGTGTGCGCATGCATTCCTGTCTGTGTGAGTGTTTGTGTGTATGTGTGTGTGTTTGCGCATATATGTGGACCATCACCCAGATTTGGAAGTTTTTAATCAAGGCTGATTTTGATCATTTTAGCGACAGATGGAGAAATGTTTTCAGAGTATTCAGAATTGAATCATCGTCCTAGGATCCTAGATCCCAAATATAACAGCACACACTGTGCAACGCAAACTGTTTCTCTAATCACATCCGTTTGAAGGAGATTAGATGCATTTGTTGTGGAAGATGATACAACTGCATTCTTAGGTGTGACACATTCTATGCCATCACAAGCCTTTTATGGAGTAAAACAGGGGGTATGAGGTTTACACCGTACAAATTTATGATATACAACGATGAACTGTGCATGGACCAACATTAGCCTGCTAAAAACCACATCTGCAATACATTTCATCAGCCTCATCCCCATGATCAGAATGGCAATGAGGAGAAGAAGCACTCTCCCTTGAGCAATGCAATATGGTCCATCTTGTCCAGTTATTTGAGCTGCAAAGCTTTAAAATGCTCCATAGTAGATCTCTGTTGTAGTAAGAGGTGAGCCTGTGAGGTCAGCTGTTAATTGGCTGCTGGTAATTACAGATGTGTCCCAAGCTGACACTGTCCTTCAGGCTTTGGTGGAATGACGTGCTACCGATGCACATTGAGATTAGTTAAATATAAAACATATACAATATTCATTTCAAATGGATATCGAATCCAAAACTTTCATAATATGCACCTGTCCGTAATTCAATTCAAATCCTGATCTAGGTTATGGTGGTATGTGGGTTTTAGTGAGCTGAGAGTATTTGTCGCAAATGTCGCGATTTACCATATTGATACTTAATAATCTCAGCATACCACAAAGGATCACTGCCATCATTCCTACATTAACATTGATAGATCGATAGACAGACATGATTTGACCTGAGGAAATTTAAAGTTAAAATTCTATTCATTTCAGTGTTTCCCTTCTCTACGGGACTGCGAGAGAAGACGCACGGCAAGGGACAATAGCAGACACCCAATTAAAGCTGCATTGGCCAGCAATTCCTCAAGGTATTGCCATGTGACAGTTTAATTAACCAAGCCCCTTATCTTAATTTACCAGGATCAAAAAGTAACAAACTAAGGGTTATCAGAGAAAAACACACCCAATGAGACTCCCTCAGTCCCGCACATTCAAAAATTCTGTCTAAATCTTCATCCCATGAGTATTGGTACACAGGTTGTCACACTGAAAATATACTAAGTCAAGAAATATTTGAGAAAATACATATCAATCACAGCAGCTGGCATTACCTTAGACACAACCAAAATTTTGACACTCAATCTACATTCTAATCTATAGATCAATTTATGAATTTGAATAAGTGAATATTAAATTTTGTTTTTGTTTTCATCTTTATTTTTTTTCCAATTGCTCAAATTTTACATCCATTCACTAAAGGACTGCAGGCTATGTCAGAGAGGTCATCAATAGTTATGGCTGAGCAAAGGAGCATTGATTCCTCAGACAGATCATGCCCATCTGTCTCTATGGTTCGTACTGCACTGTAACACTAACAAACTAAGCCCCCAGGCACAACAAATATCTAGATTGACCAAGACCTTAAGACTTCCCGCTGATTCAACGGAACTGTGCCATCATGTGCGCACGAACAACTAAGCAATTTCAACTGAACATGAGTGAAAATCAGCCACAACTGGCTTTTTAACCTCAAATGAAACAACTGCAGTCTTGCAAAATGAGCACGTTCAGCTATGCAGGACTTTGATCTTACCTCATATGTTATTGGTAACAAAATGTGTGTCGCTGGTGAAATAACATTGGAGTTCTCTTTCTTTACTTCAGTACTTCAGTGTGAATATGATAGTGGAGACAATGCTTAGCATTTACAAGGTATGTTTCCTGAACTGCTGTTCTTCTGTCTAACAACTGCTGGCTCAAATGGTGTTTTGATTATTAATAAATCACCCTACAACTGCAAACATTTAACTATTATAATAAACATCACATCGCCCTTTGCAGCTGATCTCCTCAGAATTTTGTGATGGGAAGTTACAGCTAGAGGAAATGAACAAGAAACAGTGAATGGTACAAGGATCACAAGATCAGTATCAGAAACACATGAATAACGGTTAATTCAACCAATTAGAAGCTGAATAAAATATCATGAGTGTGGACAAATACTGTAATTATGATCATAGTACAAACTTTGACTCAATGATGTCTGAAATTAGTTTGGGGGGAAAACATTTCTTCAAGCTTCTGACTATTAACAAAATTATGTAAGATCTATTTTCTGATGATCAATTAACTGATTAACTGACTAATCCTTTCATGATTTCAGAATTATGACGGAGAAAGGAAAAATGTGGGTTGTCACGGGAATCAGACTCAACAGTCATGGGTCATAATATGACAGAGGCTGCAGAAGAGCATTTGTAAACCAAATATGTGGTTATCTGTTAGAGGCAAACATTAAGAGCACAAAAACACCAACACCAGACACACAGACACAGACACACACACACACACACACACAGAGAAATGCTAGGCTGTCCATGGACGGAGGACAGATGGTTGTTGAGTGGCTCTGGTCCAAAAAGTGACGATGGTCTGTATCATTATAATCTGCTCTGTAGTTTCCTCCCTACTGCTGCGCCGGACAACATGTTTCACCCACTGAGAGCAGATACCAAAACAGCTCCTCTGCTGTTCAGTCACATGCACACAAACACACAAGTGCTGTCATGACAAACTACAGTATTTTTTATTCTCAGACTCCACCACTTAACCTTTGCGAAAATAAGAACACTTGCTAGTCTTAGGACAGCTATTTCACACTCCCATCCTAAATAAAAAAAAGTATAATTAACTACACACTTCGATATGTTGATCACAAGGCTCTGCTATTCTATTCGTCACACCCAAATTCACTTTCTTTTTAATATGGACACATTTGTTCTTGTCTGAGCCGATTGTCTTGTTGATATGATATCTAAAGAAAAAGTGTAGCTTGCTAAATGTCTGTGTCATCTTAGTCGGCTGTTAATGTCGTTACTGAGGCAAATTCAAGGCCATCCTACGGCTAAACAATGCAGCAACATTGCGACTGTGTATCAAAACCTAAAGCCTTTTATCTTTTCACATCTCACCGTCATAGGTCATGATAATATCTTGATTGTTGATGCTCTAATCACAAAACTTCTCGGTAAGAGAGTGAAGGCTTAGGAAATAAACAAAAACCCCACACAGCATTGCCTTGGGGGACAGCCGCTAATGTTAATTAAATTTGTTAATACCATTGATGCTACATCTACAATGTTGTTGTTGTTCGTCTAATTACAAAATGAAAAAAAGTAAGACAGAGGGCTGCTGTTGTAATATCTGATGTGATGATGGAGCTGATAATTGAACGGCTTCTCTCTGTAGATTTGAGGAAACTATTTGCCGTGCGTGTAGAAGAACCAGTTATGTAGAGATTGCAGCAATGCATTCTAGCAAGCATGACAGCAGACTGTCTTAGGAAGGTTAGGGCTGTGCATGTGTTAAATGTAAACAAGCCAGCTTGTGTGCATGTGTTAAATGTAAACAAGAGAATATGCAAACTAATGAAACTGGTTGCTGTGGCTCAAGGACCTTTGAAAGCAAAAAGCATTGTGATATGTGTCAAATCAAATGATTCAATATTCTTGCTGAATATGTAATTACAGGTCAAACTGGAAATGTGAAAGAATTCAACATGTGAATTCATTTGTAGTGGAACAGCAGACAAAAAGTGAGGCTGACTACAAAAAGCCAAATCACTGAGGTTTTACTTGACCTCATACTGAATAAAATGCTCTGCAATATGCCAGAAAGAGTGATTAACTTTAAATCTCTGGCTCCCGCCTAATCCTCACGCATTTTTGAATCGGCCATCATTAACATTTCCAACCTACAGTATAAAGGACTTGAGCTTTTTTTTTTTTTTTTTTACTGTCTAATATGAGTGGGAACAGAATTGGATTAATTGTTGTG